>QGED01000019.1:0-197942 GCA_004367475.1 Fusarium camptoceras
GTTTTTTTGTGTTTTTTTTTTTTTTTTTTTTTTTTTTTTTTTTTTTTTTTTTTTTTTTGAATTGACACTGAACTGTTGCCTGCCAGTCTTTCTACTACCTGTGTGGAAAAATGGCTGCCTTGGTTATTTTAGACGCTTTTGTAGCTGACAGTCTTGAATGACGTAGCCCCACTACGTATGTACTGGACGCGTCTTACACACCACATCTACGTCTTCTCAACCTCATAGAAACTTACCACCATCAGTCTCATACACATACACGTCTACAACAGGAAGTCTTTAAATTCCAAATTAGCTTATCTACTATCACTATGGTTCAAAGCAAGGAGGGACCTGCAGAATTAAAAAGGTTACTCCGGTGCTCACGTTGATAGAGACAAATACTTACGCCATAATCGCATATTCAAAGATTACACTGGCAAACCAGCCTGAATGTTATAGGGTAGCTTTGAAGTTAATAGCCCTCTGCCCCCTCTCGCTTCTTAGGTATATGGTCTATCTATATATCGCATAATTTTAACAGCTATGTACTTTACGACGGCTTAACTATGCTATCGAGTATTGATCAAGGCAGTTTCTTTCGCTATGAATTTTTCTTCCTACCTAACGCTACAGCTGAAGAATACTATGCGCGCTTCCTTAAAGAAACAAAGACCTAAGGCACCATTTGGCATTAGATCTGCAAAGGTAAAAGAGCTATAGAGCCCAAGAAGCAGGAAAGCGGTCAACAGGAAGAAAAAGAAGATAACGTATGCAAAGTAAATAATTTTCCTGCCACAACCCTACAGAAGCTGCCTAAAGAACGAGCCCGGGAAATCCTGGAGAAGATCGTCAGTGATATCTTCTCTGCTGTCAACATCAAGCGCGAAGATGCTCCTGATTGCTGGACTGAATGCGTCAACCGGATCGACGACGCAGACATTCCTTTTGCAGAAGTCTTCACCACATCCCGCGGCTATGATGCCGTCAAGGCAGCATGTACCCTTGCTCTCGCGTTATCTCGTCCCTTGGCCAGATGCCTTGTTTGTCTGCTCCTGCCCTCGTCAGTCTTATTGCATTGACCAACTTAGGGAGGTTTTGCATCGACAATAGCTTGAGGATATTCTCCAAGCAGTGCGAAGAAGCTTCAGGAGATGATCTGCGCCGTCATCTCTGCTTTCATCGCCTTTGGAAGCCGTCTTCACCGAGGAAGAATTTTGTTCGGTTTGTCTTCCTCAAATCAAACGTCATGATAGTTTGATTGAACATTGAAACATTGAAATCTGGCTTGTGCAGTTACAGTGATATGGCTTGAATTATCTGTGGTCCAAGACAACAGCTAGGGACGAAGTGATTTGACGGGTTTATGGCAGCCCTTCAGCCTGCACTTGTAGAAGATGGTCATTTCAGCCTGGAACCTTTCATCCCTGCTGCGATTTGCCATTGATTCGGACATCATCTCGTTGGTCTGTTGGCAATCACGGGCCATTGCACGAAAAGCTTGCTGCCAATTTATGTTTTGGTGCAAGGCATTCTCCTGTTCGCAGACGCCACCGGCATCAGGATTAGTAGTGTCGCCGGTAAGAGAGCCTTCGTTATCCGTGTCCGAGTTGCTTGTGTTATCGCTGCTTACTTCGATGGTGGACATACCAGCTGCGTCACCATCCGAATCCGACTAATCGTCACGACAACTTATGTGACTGTTTGGGCTCATCATCTAGTCAAATTCTTCGATGGTAGGGTCAAATTCTTTATCTTCATAGACTGATGAGTTGTCTTCCATATTTCCGAGAAGTTGAACCTGTGTCTCAAGCTATTCACATGGTACATATCAGCATCAACAGCCCGGTCTTCAACAGCATGATTTTCTGAAACTATTCAAATATTCCGGTACCAGGATGATAAAAAGAAGGACTTTCTCATCGTAGTAGAGAAGGGAAAGAGGAAGCGCTGGTCCAAAGATGCAAAAAATTGTGGTAAAGGTGGAATTTAACCACCGAAGATGGACGAACAGGGAATCGAACCCTGGACCACTCCCATGCTAAGGGAGTATTATACCACTAAACCATTCGCCCAGTGAATTGTTGAGGACGATAGCAGAATTTTCGCTCTATGTCGGCGTCTTGTGAGGATTGGTGATAGTTTGGTGGAGTTTAGTTACTAGAGTGGGTAGAGTGGCAGATTTGTATGGTGGGACTGCTTGAGCTCTGATTGACTGAGTTCATATCTAGGTGGGGCGAGTCGTGGACCAATTTTGGGAGTGTCTTGGCTGAGCGGTTCGACATGGGGTCATTGAGGGACTGGTGAAACTGAGCCGCCTTTGCAATAGAAAGGCCTAACCCGGCGCTGCGACTGTGGATAGCGGGCCCGATGTTGGTGGCAATGGGCGAAGGAGCAAAGGCGGGACGGCGAAGATGAGCTTTGGAGTCGTCGGGATTGGCGGGGGTGGTCGGAGTTTGGTTGTTACGAGCAGACGATTGAACTGCGCCACTGCTAAGGAACGCAATAAACAGACACCTTATGCCATCCCAGACAAACTCTCAGGCAAGTTTACTTTTCATCCTAAATCAAAGAGACCACTTTCTGACAATAGTCTGACTATCTAGGCGTTTCCCATTCGTGATGATCCTTGAGAATGTGAAGAGAGTTGTAGTCTTTGGGTAAGGCCAACAGGGAACAGGTCAAGGAACACTCCAAAGTATAGAGCCTTTTATCCCTTGTGTAAAGTCTAGAGTCAGATATTGTACAAGTCCCATGGTCATGATGTCTCAATTGTCACCTTTGTTAGTACAATGATCACCTGAGACCAACGTCAAAGAACATGCCAAGGTCAAATGGAAGACACCTAGCGGACAGAAAGGTTTTCACCAAGTTGAATCTGAGAGACTGAAAATTGTTTGATGTTTCTTAATCCACGAAACGCGTGTTACCTCAGATGGAAATCAAATAACCGCCCCACGTGAGTGAATACCATAGACGTAAGTTTAGAGTGTGTATTTCTTAGTCCTCTCTATCCTAAATCTCATCTCAATATCAATCATGTATCTTCACCAGCATCCAGTGGCACGTGATCAACCTCATGCACCACTTGTCAAGTGACTACGTCCACGCAGGAGTGTCCGTAGATGCCACGAGCAGTATCCATCCCGAGAGAGCCTCTCTCCCATGCCACCAATCGGAATAGACTCCTGGCTCTTGTCCATATAGGTCCCAACGTGGCAGATCGTCGCTGCGGTCATGTCTTGGGTTGCATCGCCAGGGTGTTTATTGATGCCATAGATCAGGCAGATAGGTTAAATGTAGATCATCAAGAAGAGGAATAAGCTGACAATATTGTCCTCAATTGTACAGTTTCAACTGCAGTATGGAATAGCAGCACATTCAAATGATAGGATTAACTCATAGTACAAAGTCTAATGAGCATACAATAGCAGTATTCAACTGCAATATTTCCAGTTCATCAATGCCCGGCAATCAAGATTCGCGGTCTCAGAACAGTGGCAAGCTCATCATCACCAAAGGACAATTCAATGATAGTAAAGTGAGTTCGCAAACTTATAATATTCAATCCAAGCGAGAGTCCTAATTACTATTGACAATCTCCCATCGCGTAGACACTTCTTCCATCCCGCACAACCACTTAAGCGACCTCCTTGGTCTGAACCTGAGTCTGATGCTCGTCGTCCTTGGCATCTCCAAAGTGAATCTGCTTCTCGACAGCGGCGGTGGCCTTCTCGTTGAGCTTGTCGTCCTCGAAGAGGAAAGCAAGTTCCTCCAGGGTGCGGCCGCTGGTCTCGGGGTAGAGCCAGTAGACAATGCAAAACTCGAAGAAGATCCAACCACAGTAGATGGCAAGGTACTTCCACTTGATGGCATCGAGAGCAATGGAGTTGACGTTGGTGGAGAAGAAACCGGCGAGCTTTCCGAAGATTTGCTGGATACCGATACCACGGGATCGCATGGCATATGGCCAAAGTTCGACCAGGTAGGCTGAAAGTGTTAGTGTTTTTCAATATTGACGACAAAGGAAACTTACTGTAGGTAAGGGCGTTGTTTCCGATGTTGTAGGTTGGCGAGTAAGCAAAGTAAAAGAACAAGGCGGCGATACCAGCAGAGTTGTTCTTTTGGCCCACAGGAGTAGCTTGGATTTGCTGGAGAGAGACAGTAATGGCGATGAATACGAGCATCATGAGTATGGCTGAAAGCATGTACATGTGTCGACGCTTGAAACGAGGGACGATGAGAGCAATGATTGTGGCGTTGATCAAACTCCAGCAAGCGAAGGAGAGGTTGATGCGTGTCTTGGTCCAATCGTCGGTGAATCCCATGAGTTCGAAGAGCTTTGAGGAGTAGTAGCTCATAAGAGTGTTACCGGAAAGCTGGGTGAAGAGACCGATGAAGATGGTGACGACGAATCGTCGACGCATACCGGCAGTGCGGATGACTTCGAACCAGGATTGCTTGGAAGCCTCCATCTCGGCCTTGATGGTCTCGCGGATCTGTACAATTTCGGCTTGGACGAGCTGGGAGTCTCGGTCGCCCTCGGCGTGGTACTTGATGAGAACTTCGGCGGCCTCTTCGGTACGGTCCTTGGAGATGAGGAAACGGGGAGACTCAGGAAGGAGGCTAAGCTTGTTAGTCTAGAACCGCGTTTCACGGCTGGACCACTTACAAAACAGTGGCAATCTGAATCAGAGATGGGCAGATTTGAAGAAGGGAAGGGATTCTCCAGGCCCAGTTGGTCTTGATAGAGGTGGTGCCCATGGCGATGGCAGAAGCAGTGATCTGACCAATAAAGTAGGAAGAGTTGAAAAGAGAGGTCAGAGTAGCACGCTCCTTGGGGTAACCCAACTCTCCGATGAGGGCGGCACCAGAAATGATACAGAAGAGAATTCCGGCTCCCAGAATGATACGAGCAACGATGTACATTCCAACTAGAAGATGTCAGTGACTGAGCTGTATTGGAATCTGAATTTCTTACCGTGCTGGGCGAATCCTTGGATAATGGCGCCGACAACCATGATGAGAGAACCAAGCATGATGGACCATCGTCGACCGTACTTCTGAGCAAACCAGGGTGCAAACGGGACAGCAAAGATGGAACCGAGCTGGTAGCAGGAGTTGACAAAGCCGAGCATACCGGGTTCGATGGCATATTTGCCTTTATCGTCCATTCGTCCTTCACCCAGATCTAGATAATCGTTAGTTGGAAGTGACCGGGTATTTGCTGTAGATCGTACATTGATGGAACGTCTGCGAGTATTGTAGTGTGTTGATGAGCTGAGAATCGAAACCAGAGGTCATCTCAACACCCATACAACAAAAGAACAACCAGACGTAAAGGATACGAAGATTGGGCTTCTTGTACCATGGCACCTTATCCTCCTCGACGAGGCGAGTGACGATGGGATCGGCGGCAGTACCAACGTTGACCATCGTGACGGTTTGGGTATCGACTCTTAGGTTGTAATGAATGCAATGCAGATGCAAAGGGCGTGGACCGCTCTACTGGTAAGACAGTAGCAGTGGACAGTCAGTGCTGGAGAAGAACTGGAACCAACAACGAGGAATTTCGATGGGGACACTGCAGATCATATTATATAGCCGTCTCCCCCAGGTTTCCCCGGTTAGATAAGATACAGGTAGCAAAGCTATAGCGTCGCATAGTGGAAAACTACTGCTGCCCTAGCGGTTGGATTTCCGAAATCTCCGCACTCCTCAGTCGTCTGGGGTAAAACGTGGAGTCGCCGCACCCAAAACTTGCTTTGACCGCATGTCGGGGTTGCATTGCGATGTGTGATTCTGTAAGTCTCTGTCAGCAATTCACACCACACAAGAAGAAATGATTCGTCCGCGTAACGTTTACCCCGGTCGGTCGACTCTCACCCGAAAACGGATTCTCGCCCCGAAGAGAGGTGACTCGGGCAAACTCAAGTACGGTTAAACGGACCGGCTGATGGAGGGAGTGGAGATGTAATGACTGATTGGTGTATGCTTATGCTTAAAACCGCTGATCATGCTGTCTTTGGTTTGGTCGTGGGGTATGCCAGATCTAAAACTGTGTAGCACCTGACTCTCTACCGAAATTGCGGGGTTAGTCTGGAGACTGAAGATGGAGAAGGACCTAGGCGAGGCTCTACTCCGACTCCGACTCGCAATTGCTCCATGAAGAAATAGGCGAGCAAGAAGCTCAGACAATGATGACTAAATCATTGAACTCTAACTGACAGCGGCGGCAGAATAGCCGGCAAATACCAGCCACTCCAAGCATTAGTAGTAAATTCGTTCAGCGATCATCTTCATCCCAACTTTACAAATTCTTACAGAATTCTCGAAACCAAGAATCATAGGGCGTAAAACATTAAATTCTTACATCCAACAGGCTGCATCAATCTCCAAATCCCCTGTCTTCAGCTCGTCTACCATTCACCTGGGAAACCCTTAGTCTAGGTGCATAGTATACCCGCTCTTCAGGCTAAATAGCTTCTTTTGAAACACCCGGACAGACGCAGGTATTTATTGCCTTGGCACTCCCAGTCAATACCCTGGGAGGGTTGACAGTGAGCCCTCCTAAACTACAAATGGACGTGGGATGACTGCACGGGTATACTGTCTACTGGGCTTGCCATTTCCGGATGAATCCTTTGAATGAAACGAGACTTTACCATGTTTAAAGATGCAGTTTTCATCTCTTGGCTCAATGTCCTTTTGATCGGCCCGAACGGGGTCATTCCTACAGAAGTTGTGTCCAATGAGCGAGGATGAGTTGTCACAAAGGGTTCGTTTATACGGGTTTGATAGGTGGTGAACGGTGAGAAGAGGCCAGACCATTCCAGTTCTTAATGCAGTCTGGGGATAAAGCTTGGCGTTCTTAAAATCTGGGGAAGATACAATACGAGCCGTCATTATGGAGTCTTTGACGAGTGGTCTTGTGATTCAAGTGGCGTTCATTTGTTTGCTACATTCAGCTTGTTGGAGCGCTCAGGAGATAGAATCATTCCACGACTTTATCCCAGCTTAGGCTAACATCTGTGCTGTTACATTCTCGTATACCATATGGTAGACACGGTGCTTCTGTTACCCAATCGCTAGCTAATGCTTATTGAATGATCTGGTAAGATGTGTTGCCGGATGGAGTGATCCAGGGTAATCTTGCGACGGTGTTCCGTTCAGTGTACATAGCGGTTCTCAAAATTTCGCCTCGTATAGTTAGGGCGTGTGGTCTAGGGGTATGATGTTCGCTTCGCATCTTTGCTGCAACTGCGAAAGGTCGAGGGTTCAATTCCCTCCTCGTCCAGCTTTTTGACTTTCTGCATAACAGTAAAAACGCAATGCGATGGAATCAAGTGTACAAATCTGTTTCTTTTTGCCAATCACATATAAGAACAGCCTTCTAGCGTGCATCATAGTAGTGTGACTAATCTATGAAATACCTTGAATACAGATCGCTTCAAGTTATTAGAACTAATTGGTAGACGAAGGACAAGTTAGAAAGTACAAGTTCACCTTGCCCGTATAGTAGATTTGCAAGAAACACTTCGTCGCGTATTTCAAATACTCTTTCTACCGACTATATGAAATTTTCAACAAGATCCTACATACAGAAGGAATTTCGAACGGACATTCGCTTGAAAACAGCTTTTGTTTACTCTGAACCTAATCACTATCCCCCCTTAGATATATTAGGGTTATGAGGAAGCAGGTTTCAAAAATGATACTTGTTCTTGATTAAGGAAAACCAAGCAGAAACCGCGTGTTCGTTTGTCCTGTTAATTTGACTTTCGTTGATGCAATGATAGTTTCTACGATACCTCGTCAGGACCTTCTGCGACATTATAAAAGCATGGCTCTTCAACTTCCCAAACTGTCTAACTTCCCTGCTCTATCTTCAGCCATTTGCAGCCACCCGTCCGCGATATTTGGGTCATTGAAACACACAGTAGTAAGTACCTTGAAACTACCATCAATACCAACGTTTGGCCAAAGTCCCACAGCTTCGACTTACTCAGACGAATACAAGTATCTTGCAACAACACAGCTAGGACTCCAAGATGCCTTCCCTCCCAGAAGGACGCGCGCCTCCTCCACGAGACACTCGATCGGGCAGAGATACATCACGATCACAACGGCCTCAACCAAACCTGCCCGCAACTCCCAATGAAAGCTTTACGGCCAGCACAAGAACTGCCTTGAACGATTTACTAAGACTGGCTCAGCTACTCAACCAGCCTGTTCTAGCAGAAGAAAACCGAAGAGAGCGAGATGCTATAATTCAAAGAATCAACCTGCGACTCAGTCTCGATTCAGACCATTCAAACTACTGGAATGAACGGAGAGAAGATGCGTGTCGGATACAGGAATCGAACCACCGAAGAATTGCTGAACTGGAGAATGAGATCAGGAGATTGGCGGAAATAGAGAGGGAATTGCTGTTGCGATTGAGGGCGATATTACGAAGGTAAACTCTCAAGCACCCAAGAGTGAAGTAATATGATGCAGAGTCTCCAAGGGCGTTTAGGGTATACCGTTCACAATGGCCGCCTCAAGCACAATAATCCTATGGGCGATATTTTGAATAGACGCGGTACTACATTAGTTGTCTAATTGAAATATGATATTGGTTATTTATTGATTTCCTTCTTGTATTAACCGTTCAAAAAGAGGGAAAGCGCCCTCCCATAGATATTAAAACCATCCCGAACCATCCACCCGCCAGTCTCCCTTGCCATCGTCCTTAATCTTGCTGGGATAGCTATCTTTAGAACAGCCTTCTGGCGTATAATTTCCTGAAAGCTGGTGACCGATAGCCGGACTTTGCAAGTCCCGTTTGAACGTGATAGCAGGAGGGTCCGTTCCTGTGCTGCTTGTTATCTCGGCCTCTTTCATGCACGGAGAGCAGTACTCTCACTTGATTGTTTCGATGTGGTAGCACTGCGGGCAGTATTTGGTTTTCTTGACACACATGATGTCTAGGTCTTTGAGAAAATTGTGATGTGTATGTGCCGTAATGGATTGCTGTTTGGGCGCCCGGGAGACTTGGCGGGGAATTCAAACCTCTTCGGCTGGGCGATTTATAATTCCTCTCAAGTGTGAGCCAAACCAGCTCGCATTCTGAATGAACAGTATATCCGTTATCGCTCAACAGGTGAGTGCTTGATGCCGAGGGATTCGTGATGAAGCCGTTTGGAATTTCGCAATCAGTGGCCCGTGTACAGGGAAGGTACCCCGAACATGAATGGCAGTGGAGGTCTGTTCCTTTCACGTTTCCATCAACCTTGCCTTCACAATTCGTTGTTAAGTCGCCCCTACTCTCCTTTCCCGCGTACTCGATCCCTCTACCGCGCCTCCTCTCATTTGCACAACTGTCACTGGTATAAGATCTTTCCCAAACCGCTCCCTCTTCAAGAAACGAAATCATTGACATCCTTCATTTTCTGAATTAACCGTATTACCGCGAATGACGAAAACGTCGATATATGAGTGGAATTTGCCACTGCCTCGTGATCACCGAGACAGTCATGATCGATAGCTGACAAGGCGGGATGCGATTGTCCTTACCCATGCCAGGTAACCCGAGTTCCAATACCAAAGAAACCATAGACGTATACTGACATTCTTATTTTACACAGAAAATCACTCGTCAATAGCATGGCTGCACGTCCAATCGACGCTTTTTCGCATTCCGCTGTAACGGAACTTAACTAAAGATCTACTAATAGCTATCGTTGCCATCGACATTAATAACCGGTCACTGTGTCTGGAGAATTGGCCTCCAAGAGCATGAGACACGAAATAATATGACCACATTATGCGGGCTTTTACGTCACATTATTTTGGCGACGTGAGTCTTGGAGGACGTCTTTCTGTCACCCACGTGCTTACCCCAAGATCTCACTCGCGCAGGCAATCTTACCTCGAACTCGAACGGCAGTCCAGTGATCCGATTGGTGCCCACAATCAACCACATCCTTGGGCTGAGCCATGTCAAGGCAGCGGCTTTCTCACATCCATGATTCGACGCCCTGGAGCCAAGCATTGGCAGGACAAACAACCCTGGCGACTTTGAATAACAATGACGTTACAATCGCCCAGCAGTTAATAAGCGGCTCTGCCTCGCTTATGCTGATGCGACCTGTAAGACTTCCGCTGACAGGACTAGTTCCCAACTTTCCCTAACACTCATCCACGATGTTGAGGAGATGTCTACGAACCAGAACAGTCCGTACGTCACGACCCGTGAACAGGCGGTCGTAGAAGCATGGAGTCAGGGTTTTAGTGTCGGAGCCATTGTCATTCTTATCTTGCTGGTTCTATGCAATTATCGCAGAAAAACGCTCCTGCATAAGCTCATTCTTGGTGAAGTATGATCGCCCTTTGTCCCCACAAGACAAGTCTGACCGTTGGAACTAGTTACTGCTTGCGCTTGGGCATAACTTCTTTGCATTCTTCGAAGAGCCCGAATATGGATGGTATTGTCTGCGCGCGATGACAAATACAACCGGCTAATTCATTGAAGGATCTTGAGCAGCACCGCCACTCTGCTGTATATATCTTACTTCATTCACAATCTCATTGCTTGGCTAAAGATCCGACCGTTTCTCCCAAAATGGGGCGCACGAAGCTTCATTATCACACTGCTCATGGTTCAGCCATACTGGGTACTCGAAACCTGGGCCAATTTCCAATATCATAATCATCTTGGCAGCCGAATCTTTGACACTACGCGATTGCTCGAACCATTGTTCAGAGACCCTTGGTGGGTGTTCACCACCGTCAAATTGGTTATGGCTATCAGAGAGAATTACGAGTTTACGATTCCCGGTCTGATTCGCACGAGCCCAAGGTTCGGAATCATGCTTCTCTGTCTTCTGCTTTCAATCATATTTTTGGTCACGGATGTTATCTTCATGATTGTTGTGTCAAAAAGAGGAGGAATGAATCCATTTTGGAAGGCAAGTCTCACTCCTGACTTCAATATGATCTGACTAACCCGTCAACTAGCTCGCTCTCGTTTTCAAATGCGCATCCGATGTAATCTTCCTCGATGACTTCAAGAGTGTACTAGACCGAATCTCGGAATCAGCGATGAGAAAAATCACGACCTTCGAGTACCGAGATAACACTTCGCCATCGTTACCACAACCTGGGCCCGAGCGGAAGCAGTCGCGATTTGGATCTTCTTCCAGAGCCGAGATGGGATCTATCTTACGACCAATGGGGTCAAGGGACGATGGCCACTACGAGTTTGCCTCAAATTTCAGTCAAGCTTTTGTGGAGGATGGAGCACTGCGGCCATGGCATGAGGATGATTTACGAAGGATGAGCTCGCACTCGCCACGCCGCAGAGGCGAATCTGAGGATGCCATGTTGCCGATAGAAGAGGTAAGTGTTGGAAGTTGAAGTTGGATTTCGTATGGCTAACCTCGAGAAAGACTGAACCACCAAGAGGATTGCAGGACATTCCTATGGAGCCCGTCAGAGCGCGGACACGAGACGACCAGACACATTGAGATACCTGGGGTCTTTGACTGACATGTATATAAAAATTTTGAGAAGCTTCTACTTATAGAAAAGTTGTTAAAATCAAAGGAATATTTCGCTTTAATTTGAAGAAGGTTTTGTCTAAGCCACATATCTAAGTTCAGTCCTGTTTCCCTATTTCCAATGCAATATTGAGCATACTCCTTGGCCACCACGATCCATCTGATCCAGAAGACTCATGCCGTTGCATGTACTTTGTGACTTTTGCCAATTCGCACTCTCCAATACCGCCAATCCACCAAACACCATCCAACAGCATGACCAGAACAAGCCAATGGGCAAAGATCTCCATAGCAAGGCGAGAAGTTTCGGAAGGGATACCATTATCGCACTGGATCCCCTCATCGGGGACAATATCTGGGATGTTGTCAAATGTTGATTGAACGATGCTCAAATATTCCCTAGGGACACGGTTCAGAAACCACATAATCGTTCGGCGGAGTGGCTTTGGTGGAGTTGAAAAGGTGACTCGGGCCATATAGTTCCGTAACCAAGGTGAGACATCTGAGAGCTGACTCAATGCCGCCCAACCATATTCCAAGTCGGGTTGTTCTGAGGATGTAAGGCAGCTTTCATTGTCCTGCGCGAACAACTCGTTCATGATGTTGCTCAAAGCCTCCAGAGCTACAAGGCAGGCTTGCAGCTCGCCGTCATCCCTCGAAGTGTCCCAAGAAGATGCAAGATGCATAGAAAACTGCAATGTCTGTGCCTTCGTACGCAATTTCTCAAGCGCAGAGGCAGATGTCGCAGCGATAATAGGCATAAGTAGCTTCTCCGTCCGCCCAGTCGGTCCGCTCTCAGCCATCGGGACAAGCCCACTTATAGGTTGATTCAAGGTTATTGTCGGAGGGCTAGTTGTGAAGTCGTCGAGTAGACTGAAGTCTTTGGTGGAGTGAAGAAGACCGGTATATGCCAGATGGGCGGCGCGAATGAGCGTCATCCAGTGTAGCTGTGCTGGTGGCAGATTCGTACGCTTGTCGTTCTTGTCGGCCAGAGCTTTTGACAGCTTGATACGAATAGCGTGGTTCGCTGTCGCGTACAGAACCATGAGCGGAGCATTGGCTACAACGTGATCGTAGTGGTTGGCATGGGGAATGTCAGCTTGTGTCTGACGAAGTGAAGCTCTGTGATGCTCATCCGCAAGAGCCAAAAGATTTCGAACTTGCGCCTTGTCGAAGATATGGTCTTCCGACTCGGAGAGTATGTCGTGGCATTTACGCACTGCAGCGAGCGCAAGAATAGAGCTCATGAGCGGCTTGCTCCTAAATGCAAGATTGGGAAAGCCGACTTGCAGCGCATACAGATCCTCGTCATCGTAAGCCATTGACCGCGCGGCGTGGGAAAGATAATAGCTGAATAGCTCGAGTTCTGTCGCGCCGAGGTCTACGAATGGAGCGACATTCTCGTGGGTGAAGATGTTGGTGCTGAAGGTGTAGTTTGGTGTTGTCGCGAGATATGGCGAGGAGAGGTTGGATGCGGAGCCAATGCTGGTGCCAGTGGAAAGAGCACAGTCTGGGCTTGGGATGGCGAGGCTCTGGGACTGGTAGATGCTTTCTGTATCTGATGGGGGTGATCTCAAATTCCGTGACTTTGGCAAGCGAGGGTATTCGCATGGGATGTCCTTGTCAAGGCATCGTGTACATTGTGGTCGTACCTCGTCACACTGCAAAGGTCAGTCAATGAAATGGGAATAAGGTTGGGGACGCCTACCTTCTTTCTTCTTTGTTTGCATCCCAAGCATCCATGTCTGGATTTCGTGTGAGATCTTCGAGACCTGACCCCGGTTGGGCTCGGTGCGGCGCGGGTATCGGGGGACTGCTGAATTGAAGACATATCGTTAGAGGGTACTTGTTGATGATCGTTAAATTGAGAGGTTCGGCCGGACGCTATATACTCACCCGACACTCCGAGCTGAACCTTTAAGCTTATCATGCCGTTCAAAGTAGCGTTGAATGTCCGCTTACTTGTACTCCACAATCATGCCGCAGCCTGATGATTTGATATAAGTTCAGCCTCTGAAATGCTGGCTACATCGAGCCGTCAATTGACTATTCCGCTAGTTCCATGGGGAAGATCCACCGCGTCCCTGCCAGGACACGCGGAGACTGCGCCTCGCTAGCTCAGCCCCAAGAATTTGGAATTGTTCTAGATAGAATATGAAGCCAATTGCAGCGAAGACGATGCATCAAGATAAAAGGTGTGTGTTGCATCTGGCGGTCGATGACTCATTTTCGCGTTGCGGGAATCCCGACTTTTCGGCTCGCGAGGTGAGGAAAGCAGAATGTAAGACGCCTGCTCGAGGCCCGAAATGGCAGCTATTTCAGTGAACTGGCAGGTATAATTATCCGGTAAGGCTTAGGGTACGGAAATAAAATCACCTAAATGCCGGTTTAAGGTGTCATAAGATGATCAAATTATTTCGTCTCTTAGGTTTTCGGCGATTAATTGGTCTGACGCTCGAACGGATGGTCACTTATTGCACAACATGAGTAGACGTACTGGAGAAGCTGATTTGTCCTCGCAAAAATTGTGCCAGTTTGGGAAGGAAAGGAAATATACCGAGAATGATTGCTGTTGGTGGAGACTCGGCGCGACCATGCTACTTTTCAGGTTGACCGGATCACACCCATCACAGAGCCGTCGAGACGGATTTGACGGGAGGCATTGTATTTATAGTTTAGATCATAAAGAGGTCACTCCTGCTGACCTCAAAGGGATAAAGAATTCCTTGTTCCCTGCGACAAATCTCCTCTCCATCCATTGCATGCTCTTTAGAACCCGGCCCTCGCCTTAAATCACACCTTTTTGAGTACGCCTATCATCGAACCCAATTGGTGTAAGCGTAGAGAACAGAGAGCTGAGTGCCATACATAGGCGCAACAGGTTAAGAGCCATTAGATGAAATTAATTGTTCTTGGTGTTAATGCTGGGCTCAGAAGGCTCAGTTTTATCGAGGTCATGGTTTGAGATCACGCGTTTCTCGACGGCGGTCTCCTCGAATTTTGAGATCATTTCTTTGTCATAGGGGATGATCCTGGAGCGAAACTCCTTGCATCCCGTCTCTAACATGACATGTTCAGCCATTCGTACAGCGTCTTTTGGGTTGGTGAACACCCCAATGTAACCTCCTTCACCGGTGCTAGCGAAAAAGGCCGCGGTCGGATCGTGACCAGGCGTGGTATTTACCGCGGTCTCCATCACGTTGCCTTCACGGTCTTTTATTGTGACGAAGTCGGCGTTGGGAGCCCAAACGGCGTCGGCTTTCTTGACCCCATAGGGCTGGTCGTGATCGCCTGAGCCCTGTTGCCTAGCCTGCTTATTGACGTTGTCGCCAGGCATACTGGAGGTTGCGATTATCTGCAAGAGGCCTATGTTAGCATAGTGAATGACCCAGAGTAACAAGCTTAGCATACCTGCAGTTTGGCGGTACAGAAAGGAGTTTGAAGAGTTTGTGGGCTTGTGAGGCTGCTTGTTATGCGATGAAGCTCTTAAGTTGTTGCGCTTTCTGAGCTTCCTGCTTGTGCGCCGCGCTTGTGGGCTGCCCGCACTGCCATCAATAGTCTGTGAATCCTCCACTCACCTATCTGTTGTTAGGGAGGTAGTAGAAGCTGGTGCAGTTTATCTATCAAAGGCCTAACCACTCTCCATTCGTTTGACCAGTAGGTGTCCTCATCGTGTGTCCCAGTAACGTGCTGCCTCAATACGCCGAAAACGTGTGTGTTAGTTGGCTTCATAAATTACATGACTATGCAAAGTGCAGTTCCCATAACTGTATACACTGAGTTAGCAAAAGCGTTCAAGTGGCAAAGAATACATACCTCCGGCGACGGCACCTGCAGCGATCCCATTCATTACACCGCCCACCGCCTGGGTGGTATACTCACGAAATCTTTCGCGGTCCCTACGGATCTTGTCTACATTATCCTTCGCCTTCTTCAAAGACTTATTGGAATAATTGGCCTTGCTCCGATTGCCTTTCTTGGCCTTTATTTGTTTTGAATGGCGCATCGTTAGTTTGACCTGTTCGTCATACAAGGCTTGCAATTCCTGGAACTCCTTCTCTTTGGCCTCAAGTTGGATTTGGAAATACTGATTGAGGTTTGAAACTCGTTGCTCAATAGCCTGTCTTTCAGCTTCGTGAAAGTCTTCAATTGTCCTGGTTAGCTTCTGCTGTTCTTGTTCTGCTCTCTGAATGCCATTGTTGGTATCTGACTTGAGCGTTTGCAATTGCAGCGTATATTGGTCGTCTCTGTGAGATAGTGACCTAGTTGTCTCAGACTCAAGTGTCTTCATTGCTTTCTTATTCTCATGCAGCGCCTTGTGTAACCTTTTTTCTATGGCAAGCCCGGCTACGGTCTGACCAAGGGACTTTTTCTCGTCGATGATTTCCCTTTGTAGCTGAAGCACATAAGGCCCGTCATGATCCGAACTACCGAGAAGATGGGAAACGATGCGCTGTGCTGATATGGTTTGGAGCGATGGATCACGATGCCCATTCTCGTAGTGCCTGAACATAACAGCTCCTTGAGCTATCAGCTCGCCAAAATAAACCGTTTCGGTTGCAAGCTCTTTCTCTCGATCCTGTAGGATCCTTTTACTTGTCAGATCGGGTTGCTCCGGCCACATCGTTGTGACAATGGCTAGATTGGTGTGCATGGATAGTCCACAAATGGCTTTGAGTAGCGTCAGGTTGAAGCTGCTTGGTCCAGACATGCGATTACTGGATATTGAATGGAGCATGATGATTCCATGTATACTCACGCCATTTGCATACGACGCGCCGAGATGCGTGGCGAGGATCTCTAACGTATCGATGTCCGATCTAGTCGTGTCGTTGAAACCTGGAGTGTCGATCAGATAAACACGTTGACCATCATGGTCGTATTGGAAAGCGGCTATAGAACTTGTGCCTTGTGGTCAAAAGATAGTGTTAGTAGCAGAGTCTTTTGATGGAGAAGGGGAAAGGATCAAGACTTACACGAATACAGCCCGTGGCTAACGACCGTGCTAATGCCCGTACAACTCGAGATGAAGGAACTTTTCCCTGCTCCTGTCATACCGGTAACAAGAAAGAACCGATCCGTTGGTCGTGGTTTCGTGAGACCCATAAAGGCTCTGAAAGTCTCAGCTTGTTCGATCAACGCTTCGACGGTCGGACTATGCTGATCCATTGCGACTCGGGGATGAAGATGCAGGGCATTCCCGGAATTTCGATTGCTTCAGATTGAATCTTAAAGAGATGGACCTTCATCCAAAGCCGTGGTGTTGAAGACGATATTGGGAATGCCTCGAAAATGCCTTGAATGAAGGGTGACCTTGGGTCAAGGCGTGCCGGTGGCTATGACACCCAGCGAGCGATAGGCAACGATGCATTTCTCGTGTTCATTGGCGCATTTTAATTTCTGATGGGCAGCGCCTATGCACGTTGGCTCGTTACGCCAGAAGTGGGTGGTCAGATACAGGCTCGGTTCCGGGAAGGAGGCTCTGAAGGACCACGACACTGACGGCAGACATTGGTACCAGGAAGGAATTGCTTAAAAGTCTTTCTCGGAAAGAGCACCCGCATAATTGCTAAACAATAGATTCTTTGTGGTCTTTTCTTTGACTCCAGAGCCGCTATGGACCTTCCTCAGACTTTCATCTCCCCTCCCTTGAACGACTGCAGGAAGGCGCTTGCATGGCGGGGTTGCATAGTGGCTCAAAATTGGCAAGGCATACCGACGACATCTGACCACACATGCATCTAGTTCCAAGCCAGAGCATGCGGCTCGTTCATAGCAGTTCCGAGACTCGTCGTTCGGACGCAAGACATAAGCTCAAAGATCCCCCACTAGTTCAATTGTCAAACGGCATACTTTGCTTTGAAGTACCTAGGGACCAATGAGTAAGTTCTTGCTGCGTCGTCAACGAGCCTATTACTGAACTTCATTGAACATAGAACAAAACCAAGAGCCCCTACAAGTGGAATGGCAGGAGTCATCTCCTGAGCATTCTGCAAGTAGTCAAGAGCTTAGCTCCTCAGACGAAGAGGAAATAGAAGACATCCCCCCCTCAGTGATACTTACGTCTAGCAAAAACACCAAGAACTTTCGCGGTGGTCGCTCTCCTCGGTGAGTATCAACCCAGTCACACATAGCTTATCTCATCATATAATTGTGCAGGCAAAATGATATCTTCATTGCAGTCATGGGCATCACGGGCTCGGGAAAGAGCTCTTTTATCTCCAAATGTTCAGGCAAAGATGTGAAGATCGGGCATAGCCAAACTTCTTGTGGGTTATTTGAAACAGTTTATCATAGCAGGGATACGTCGCTAACTAATTACAGGTACATCTGTAGTGGATGTGTACCCTTATGAGGTCTCGCCTGACTGCACGGTATATTTGATCGATACACCGGGTTTTGATGATTCGGACAAGACAGATACTCAGGTCCTCCAGGAAATTGCCGCCTGGCTATCAGACTCCTATAAGCATAGGATTCTGCTCCACGGAATCATCTACCTCCATCGAATATCCGACACTCGAATGCAAGGTTCTGCAAAACGCAACTTGATGACTTTTAATCAGCTATGTGGAACAAATGCACTGCGGAAGGTGATTTTAGTCAGCACTATGTGGGATATCACCCCGTCAGAGGATGCTATCAGAAGAGAGGCAGAACTAAAAGAGACCTCGACATTTTGGGGCTGGATGCTAGAACAAGGTAGTTCTTGTTACCAATACAAGAATACAGCAGATTCAGCAAGGCAAATTGTGTTATCGCTTACAAACGAGAAGGCTGAGATCCTCACAGACATCCAAGAACAACTGGTGGATAAGGGTCTAAGCCTAGACAAGACGTCGGCTGGCCAGGGCCTTAACAGTGCCTTAAGGAGAGAATTACGCAAGCTGGCACAAGAAAGGAAGGCTCTAGAGGAGGATATGAAAGCTGCTGGAGAGAGACAGGACAAGAAGACACAGGAGGCGCTTCAGCAGGAGCGTGATAGGTACACAGTATTGATTCAGCAAGCCGAAGACAACACACACGCCTTGAAGATAACGATGGAGAACCTCATCGCTAAAAGAGATGAGAGAGTCGCGGAAATGAAAAAAGAGATCGAAAAACTCAAGCGAGAGAAGGAAGAGAGTATTCGAAGTGTGAAGGCAAAGCTCGAGAGAGAGAAGTTGAAGGCGAAGAACGAAGAACAGCCAAGACAAAAAAAGGCGGGTACAAGAGTAGAGGACCCCCAAAAAGGTAAACACGTCACATATGGGCAAAGCTATCAGAATAGGGAGGTAAGGAGCTCATTTGCTAAACCTCCGTTCTTGATATCTTTCAGCAACTCCTTCTACATTCTCAAGAGTCCTAAGAAGTGGACCAGGTTAGTTTCCAACATTTCCTCGATCCATATATGACTGACATACTCCATAAGCAATATCGCAAAGCTCAATAATGTCCAGGCTAAGAAGCCGATAGAGTTTGGATGTATGATTGCAGCAGACGGCAAAGCGTCAGCACGGATGGTCCGTTGCGGGAATGGCGTATGGGGTACGAATTGCCAGCAAAACAATAAGTCTCGACTAACTGGTGATAGTGCGATCCAAAAGCTTTGCTCAAGTCTATCCTGGTTTGAACGACACTTTGGAAGATCTTGGCTTGGAGACTCTCGACATTTGCGCGCTTGGCCCCGAACAACAGTATTATGCCCGATGGCTGGACGGTACTTGGTTCTGTGGCAATGTCTCGAACATTCTTGTACAAACTATAAGAAGCCTTGAGCAGAGAGGGTTCAAAATTCTGGCAATTTCCTTGGGGTATGGTGACTCTTTCTTCATCACCTACGAGCTCGATCCTGAACACATGGGCTACTTGTATGATCTACGACGTTATTACCGAAGCTTGGAACGGTTTCTAGAGAAAGGCAAGAAGGAAGTTGGCATACAGGTACGGCGCGTTGTCCTGGCCTCTTTGTACATAATGCTAATGTTCTTTGCAGGCAGTTACCCTTGATCCCTATAGTCAGATCGATTACATGGTAGTCTTTACGGAGAATGATGAGGACGAGGGTAACGCGAAGTATAAGTTTCATTGCTCTAATTCCAAGACCCGAGAGGCAGTGAAGAACTGGTGGAAGGCAACTAAAGGGATCAGGGAATCATAGCTCTATTGTACTAGTATTAATGATCTTCACGACTTTTTGCAATTTTCTGCACGGAAGTGTCACGTCTTTCATTGGGGAATTATTGTCAAGACTAATAGGGAGGTTTCTATTGGCCCAATAACGGACCTTTCACCAATTTTCTCTACACATAGACCAAAAACAAAAGGTCCTTCAGACGGGGTTTCAAGGACAATCCCCCGAGTTGTCTGCGCATAGTCAAGATATCAGCTCTCCAAACATCTTTCCTCCAGCTAAACATCAACCCAGGATGCCTCTTACATCTTAAAGATCCAGTGGTCCGAGTGCTTGGACTCCTCACGTCGGATCTCGGCCTCGCCAAGCTCCTGCTTCTCCTTCTCAACGGCGGCGATCATCTTCTCGCGGGCCACAACAAAAGCCTTGAATCGCTCGATGATTAGATCAGTCAGATGTCCAACAGACTTCTGCTTGAGTCCCTCGATCTGCTTCTTGAAGCCCTCATTGCCAACAACCATGTTCGATATGATGGTTTCGCGGTTCTGAATCATGGCATCGGCAAGTTCTTTGGACTCCTCCTTAGTGAGAGGACAGTATCGGTCCTTGCCCTTCTTCTCGCGGTTCTCGAACCACTTGTTCTTGGCCTGCTCCTTCCAATCGTCAACCAAGTGAGGGATCTCCTGGACATGGTGGTGAGTCTGGTACGAAAATCGGTTGCGGATCTGGAGCTTCAGCTGCTCGTTTTCCTTGGTGAGCTTCTCGATCTGGTGGTCGACGCCCTCGGGGGTCTGCTTGGTAGATGAGTTAGACATCTTGATAGATGGGTGGGACTTGCTATCGGTCTTGACTCGGGTGTTAATGGTAGAATTTTTGTTCTAGTGATGACTTTGTCGTGGATGTTGGTGTGGTTGCAAGCTGTAAGGTTGAGGTTGTGGTGAGGAGAGGAGAGGAAGAAAAGCAGGACAATGTCCAGACTTTATAGTGCTAGATTTTCTGATGTTCTGTCTATTGCTCAGGATGTTCCTGGCAGTGCCAAGTTCCCTGGTGCCATGTCCGTGGTTCAAATTGTCCATAGCAGTGCCCGGTTGAGTTGGTCGGTTCATGGCAGTGTCCGGTTGAACCGGCTTGATGTTCACGAAATACCGACGTTGAACGGACTAGAACGCTCGAACAAGGCCTGAACGCTTGCCCCAATGGAGCAAGATGTACGTTTTGTCCCGTTGCATTAAATTTTGAGTCAATGAATGACAGAAAAATTGAACATGCTTCTGTGGTGGCTGGAACAAATCATCTTGAACAGATTGTCTTGCTCTCATGTAGTCAATCTGAGCCCAACGCTGATGTTCTTACCCTGGACCCACGTAACTTGGGATACGTTCAATCCCCACGTGTTTTACAGCAGTTGGTATGCTTAATTTAGAAGGGGAATGGTTCTAGAGAGGAAACTCAGTTAGCATAGTTAACAATATAGTCCAAAGCTTTTGGTGCATCATGTTCTTAATCATCCTTCATCTATTGCTTTAGCCTCACAGTATGGTCTACTTACGATTTTACGCTGTCTGCTACGAAGGACTTCACGTTCACTTGAGGGACCGAATCAATTGGTGTACTGTGCTTATCATTGCTTCCTTTCCTATCGTGATATATATTCTGTGTCTTGTTCATATCTCAGCTACCCAGGCTTTGATGTGGGTGACTGCTCCGTCCACATACCCCCTTAGGAGTACGTCAACAATGGGAGCCGGGAAGGCTTACGGCAAGGTATGTATGGTCATGGGTATGGTCCTGTTCACAGACCCCGTTGAGCTTACGTGCCTTGCTGCAAACGTAGATGAGCTCTCCTGTAAGCAACAATGCGCTGCTGTAAAGATGTCTCAATTGTTCCAGACTCCAAGCGATCCTCGATCATGTCAAATCTGCAAAGCCCAAGGTGACTGTATTCACCCAAGTGACATATGGTAGTGCTTGTTATCACTGGTCAGTCTGTAAGATCTTGACAATCTGTTCAGGTAGCTCAGAGTCTGCTCACTGCCTCATTGAGTTGGTAACGCACAGCGTTCAGCTCTATGCGTATCTGACCGAGGATCCTGGCAGTCCCGGCTTCATCCTGTCGGCGCTCTTCGCGTATCTCCTCGATGATGCTGCCTTGACTGGCGACTTTCTCTCGCAGCTCCTGAACCTCCCTTTGCAATCGCTCAATGGCGAGAGCCTCAGGATCAGGCGAAGGGAGGCCTGGTGCCGCGAGATCACGACCAGGCGCACTGCCAGTCGCAGTCATTCCGAATGGATGGGTGGCGCGAGGGACGGGTGTGCCCTGTCCGTTTTCAGACTCGGACAACCGTCCAGATGATCTGGCGCCATCAATCCTGCATCCGCTGCATCCCATTGTCGTGGGTGGCAGGAAGGGGAGAGGACTGGATACTGGGATCAACAGTACCAGTCATCCTGTGATCCTCGTGGTCCATCTCCTGTTTGGGAGCAGGAACCGGAGGAATCACATCTGCAGTCGGACCAGGCTGAGCCTGCACCGACACAGGGCCAATTTGGCTGACAAGCGAGCGTGGGCTCGCTGTCTGGCTAGCGGGAGGCTGGGGTGTGTTCGCCCTGACGGGGGACACATTCCCATTGCTATCCTAGGGGGCCTCTCTCAAACGATGAGCTCGATCGGCCTTCCCCGGGAGCTCCCCAACCGACTTGCCGCGGCTCTCTCTCCACCTTTTGTAGGTGCGAGACACGCCAACCGTCAAGTCCCTGAGGGGCGGGATCTTGTAATCCGCGAAAGGCCAGGGAGCCTGTGCGAGATCTATATTGCCTCAGTTGACTGCTTTACTGTCAGTACATGGCTTTGAGTATTGAATGAATATTACTTGCGAACTAAGAGCCAGATGCTCTCATCGACGGACCACTCGAAGTAAGGGTGGCTCGCATTATGTCAACCCTTTTCGTCGAGCATCTCGCACACCTCTTCCTCCGCCAGCTCCCGGATCCTTGGAAGCTTGAGCCTCTGGTGGACGTTAACCCAGAGATCCTGGCAGCGAAACGCCTTCTCCATGTAGAGGCGGCGTTGGCGGGTGTCGTGGGGGTCGACCCCTAAAGGGTCAGGCAGAACAATGTTGCCACTCATTCTTGCTGGTATCTTGTGGTGTTGATGGTGACGATGAGTGGTGGTAATTGATGTTGTTTTTAAGAAACCTATTTGTGCAAGAAAGGTATTGGCGACGTGTTTACTAGTCTTGCTACCCGCTCGGAGGAAACGCCTACGCAGCCGCCACTTCATTGCACTGGCAGCCGCATGCATTGCAAAAACAATAAGACTTTACTTTTGGATACGGCGTTCACCAAGGTATACACTGATCTTCTTATGGCACGAAAGACGAAAAGCGCAATTGCAATGAAGGGGGATGGGGTAAAGTGTACTAAACGTCCGTAGAGTATTGGACTCGACTTTTTCCGTACCGGTGGGCATCTATTCCTTTGCTCTAGATTCATACTTCTTCAACTTTCATAGTTATACAGTAGAAAGCTCTACAAATCCCCCATGACTCTCTCTCTCTCCAGCCTTCCCTCAGTTTAGGCACTGTCAAAATAACTATATAGCCCTCCTACCCGGCCATCATCCCAAGAACAAAACCTGTAGCAACTATGCCCTCAGACGTCGACGAACTATTGTCAGCGCAGCCCATTTGACATGCATTTGGCGCTCCATACAAAGCATGGAGCCGCGGAGAGAAGGCCTCGGATATAGAAACACTTTGAAGGCAGGACAACGGCGAACATAGTGGAGTGTACGGGAGTCAGGAACATGACCATCATTCTCTGACTTTACCATACCCATGCAGGAAACAGGTCTGACCCTGTCATCATATTTTGCTTTCGCTTGGCTAATTCACCGAAGTTGTGGACATCAGAATCACTGGGACAGTGGTACAAGGGCTTGAGGCCATTGGAGGCCAAGGTCCTCCCAGTAGGTCCTCCAGATAGCCTCGAAAGTTTCCGTCGAGAGATTACACTTCATGAGTCACTCTATATTTTCGACGACATCGTCATTTGAGACAATCTGTCAGTAATGAGAGAACTTTAAAACGAAGGGGCCAACGCCTTCAACCACGGGATATTGACCGTCTACAAGCTCGATTTGAATGAAGACAAAGTCGTTCACTCCCTTGTAGTGTGTGACAAAAGGCTTGATCACCTGAAACTCTTCGTCGGCCACTTTTCTGGTCACAAGCTTGGTAGCCTCGGGGTATCGTGAAGTAATAGTGTAGGTGCTGGATACTTTTAGGTTGTCAGGGTTGTTGCCTTGATGCCAGGCACCGTCCTCAGACGCAGTTGAGCAAGGGAACACAACTTGGAGACCAATATAGTGCTGAGAATTGGCAGGGTGAGCCTTGATAAGCTTGATACCCATCTGAGAATCAGGATATATATAGCTGCCGATGCCATACTTTACAGTGCTGTAGAAGATAGCTGAGGCACTGTGATGGGTCCTCCTGCCAGGGCGGCCTTCAACAGCAATATCCACGGCGGCTTTCGCGACCGCGACCGTCTCAGACATTTCAGTTTCGTGATTAACAAAACCTCCCAATTATCCAACAAATATCTCCGAGGACGAAACATCAGATATGGGAAGAGAGGTGCGAATCGGTAGAGCTTAGGTCTAATCGATTGAAATGGGGGTGTCGAGGTGGGTAAGAAAAGAAATGTCTAAGGCTCAGGCTATTACAATAAAGTAGCCTGAATGCTTCTCTAAATTTCCATAAGATGACCAAACTGCTTCGTCTCTTATGAACTGTGGGGAACATGTTGAATCTGTGTATTTTCCATGGTATTGTGTTCGGCTGCAAATGCAATACAGTGGCGGCCAGGCAGACCTTTCAGTCAGGCGGGTAGTAAAATACCTAGCAAACGCGTCACCAATACTTTTCTTGCGCTAACAACATCATTCACCACCATCAGAGAAAAGCTGAAAGTGAATATACCGATCAATTATGCAAAGATTCTAGATACTGGTAGAGATGGCTCTACTATTCTGGATATCGACATATATTATGGCAAGACCGATCTTATTTTCCTCAGTATACGAATTGAATGCACCATTCAATTCTCCTTTTAACCTGACATCATACCCAAGATCGACCGACCTAACTTCTCCCCCAGTGTCAGTACGGTAAACCTCCGTATCCAGTTGCCATTAGGTTGTTGAGAAGGGTCATGTGCGATCTGCAGTATATCTGGTGGAGAATGACCCTCCAAGTACATCTTCCTCTGCCTCGATTCATTGGGGCTTTCTGGCTGTATTGTAATGACGCTTTGCAGCACCGCCGCATCACTCGCCGTCATATTTCTGAGAACATCTCGAAGTAACACGTTGGGCAGGTAATAGCCTCTTCCTTGGTCGCTGAGGCCTTTCTGAGCTATGAGGAGCGTCGCTCGAATTTCCTTTGGGTCTGTTCCGCCCACGTCAAGGGTGGACGTTTTCAAAGCCTCTCGAGGCTCAACAGCTAGGTGATCGAGTTTGCTCAAGGTCAAGAATGCAAGCATCGCCAAGAAACGTGTCAGCATCATGTTTCCATATTCGAAGCTATGTCGAAGATAGTGAATTCGCATAATGGTCTCGAAGTAACCTCGGTATTTAGAGAGAGACTGAAATAGTTCGTTTTCGTCGAATCGGACAAACGGAGATCTAGGCTTTCCTTCTGGGGCAAGGATCTGATGGAGTTGCACAAGGGCGTGGCAGTAGTGCAGGCTGTCATCTGTGTCAGTACCGACTCAGCTTGTTAGAGGGGAGCTCATATACTGAATTTTGAGGTGCGAAGGGAAAACAATCTTAGATGGAGCCAGAGCTTCTGGCAGATTCTGATACCAATTTTCTAACTGTTGCACTACCGTCATAATTCTCGCTGCTCCATTCTGCGCCAGATCGTCTTCGTCAGAGTGTCCATTGCAATCTAGCATAGCCTCGTTCAGAACAACGGCGAAATTCATCTTGGTTTGGAACGTAATCCCGATTTGAAGTGGTATAAGAATTGAGCTTGATGGGTACTTGAGCCAAATCTCACCAAGCCAATCCGGGTCGCGTTTCGGGTCTGGGATCGTGTTTCTGGGTGGAGTTTGAAGAACTGGGACTGTCATTAACTGATAGCTCAAAGTGCTGATAAAGTTAGCTTTGAACACTCTGCAGAAGGCTTTGCATACCATTGCCAGTGGAACAAAGACCACGCCGTAAGGTCATACGAGTTTCGTAACTTCTTATTCATGTTATATGTCGTTGATTCAAACAGATCCAGTTCCTGCGCCATCTTGGTGGCTTGTGCCATGTAAGCTGAGGATAGTGGATCCATGTCAAACATATTCACGATTGAATTAATCACAAGAGCAGCTTGTAAGGTCGTCAAACTTCTTCGATGAGCGATTTGTAGTACCCAAAGTTTTCGAGCCTCTTCCAAAAACTTGTAGCCTAGACTATGCGGATTCCAAAATTCTGCAGGCTCGGAGAAAGAATTCCTACATTGCTTGGATTGTCAGCAGAAGCAACACACACTCCCACCGTTAACTTACACAACCAACTGCAAGAACAGCGTTGACCAGAAGCGATGAACAAAAGTCTTCAGAGCCACTGAGCATATCATCGAGGAAGTAGTCCTTCTGAAAAAATGTGAACCAATCGTATTCTTGTAAGAAGTAGGCTCGTATTAGTTCTCTCATCGTACTATCACTAGCGCCAACTGATGTCCATTTTGAAGGTACAATCTCGTCCAGCCGTGAATCAACAATGGTAGCTGCATGGTGTGGTCGAAGATACTGTGCTCGATATCCAAGATCAGACTCTATTGCTGGGTCTGCAATAACACTAGCATCGTCTCTATTACTCCACTCGTGAATAAGAGATTTCATGAAAGGATTTGTCGTGGTCTGAAGGTACTCTGGCATGAGCGGAGAGTATATAAACTGGTAACGAGATCTGGTTTCAGGTTCTAGCCGCACTTGGAGGAGAAGGTCGGCGCTTGTGAGCTGCCGCGATAACGTCTCAGCATCGATGCCACTTTGAATGCGGTGAAGGATTTCGAGCGCTTCAGCATGGGGTCGAGTTTGTATGGCCCTGTAGACGATGGCAGCGGGGTGTGACTCCAATAGTGTCTCGTATTTGTCCCTGTAGTTGGCTTCCACTGTCTGTCTGTAGATGCAGTCGATTTTCCGCGCCTGGCATCGAGAGCAAGTTGGTCTATGACCGTTGCACTATGATCTATCAGAACTTGCACGTGAGTATATCGACACCGAACATACCTTGATCTTCTTCTGTCGACATGGCTCACAAGCCAAAGATACGGGCGCGCGCTTTCGCGTCAAAGGGGCCGTACGATACGCGTGAGTCGTATCTGCAGGCGGCAGTCGCGAAGCTGGCATTAGAGGTCGAAGATTACTGGCCTGGATGGACTCTTTTATTGATGAACTTGACGCTTCAGAGGCGGTTGAATTTCTATGCGGTATCATAATTGTTGTTTGTTCCGGGTCATGCGCAGTGGTGATGATCGCAGGTTGGTTGAGATAGAAGGAACTAGAATCATAAAAGCTGGCATGACATCATGATATAAAGAGTCCAAAAACCGCCAGATTGCAGACAATCGACGCGCCAATCGCTCATGTGCCTGTTTTTGATAGGTTTGAGGTTGCTATTCCTCGTGCAAATATGGCGTCATCGTGGTTCAAACATGATGCGTTTGACCTGTCGCCTATATAAAATTGCTTCCTACATCCATATAATACAGTACTACCAGTGGGTCTTTCCCTGATTGGTTAATTCGGATTGTTATATCCGGTTTGGTAGTGTTCTTCTTATATCTGTTCCTGAAACTCGGCGATATATCCAAACTTAATCTCGTCTGCTACTGTCACTTACAGCGGGCAATTAACCTAATTAAGATGACGTTGAAGCAGGCACCTTCAATTCTCGCGATATTCAAATCTTGTGACAAACATTGGACAGATATGTGGCGTTCCGGAGTTCATCAATTTCTGTCAGACTCGCCCGACTGTCGCTGCAAAACACCAATTTCCAGGCTCAGGTCACTCGCGATTTGTGACCTAAAAAAGGATACCAAGAATATCTATGCTAGCAGTAAGCAGATCGGAGCCTATGACGGTATCTAATCTTGTCAGATCAGCAGATCACACCAAAGTCCAAACGTTCGCCTCCACCAGGATCAGCTATCAACCCCGATATGGACAATTAGTCAGTAATAGGACTCCAAAACCCTGTCCAGGCTTGTCCATCAGCCTCATCTCGGATTTTAAGGGTCCTCGGCGGATGCCAATACCGAATGGGCGTTACACGGCGCCACTTGATCTACGCCAGGGCATGACACTATTCCCAACATGGTGGAACTCAGCGCTGTCTTATGGTGGGGAAGCAAAACGCCTCTCGGGAAAAGGCATATAAAATCATAGGAAAGAGATGTCTCTACAGGAAAAAGCATTCACTTTCAATGCGGCGGCCTTGCGCGAAAATCAAACCTGTTTCCATCGGTGGTGATGCCGGGCGTTCCCAAGAGCAGAGGCTGCAACAACTGCCTTAGGCAGAAGAAAAAGGTACAAAGACCCCTGTTCGCCTTTATCGTTGACTGACATGAGCAGTGCGATCAACAGAAACCAGCCTGTTCGAGATGTGCACGACTTGAAATCTCATGCGTCGGGTCCGGCGAACGAAAGTATGTGTTCAAGCCGGTATCTTTCACGAAGTTGAAGCACGCGAGCCTTCGGAAGTTGAGAAAGAACAAGGACGGTCGTGGGAAAGATTCAAAGGATGCAAGAAACGAACAGCTCGATGTTGAAGCATGAAACTGCTCGAAAAATTGACTTCATGGGCAGACTGTCCTTATTATGATAACCGTATCTGATGTCTCTCGAGACTGATTAAATCAAAATTATACTTCCAAGTATTCCATTACGTCCATTGTTCCACATCGTATATCCATTATCCATAATTATTCATGTCAAATTTAGAGAAGAAGAAAGACACCCATAGCAACCCCAGCAGCAGCGATCAAGGAGCCCTTGGCAGCCTGAGCAGCATTGGGAATAACGCTGGGGGTAGCTGCAGGCTCCTTTGTCGCCTCAGTCTCAGTGGTGGTTTGGGTCTGAGTGGGGAGGACAGGAGCAACAGTGGTGTTCTCGGTGATAGTAGCCTCCACTGCAGCAGTAGACTCTTTAGCAGAAGAAGTATCGCTCTTCGCCGAAGTGTGTGTCTCGACCTCGATAGCTGTGCTAGTAGGTTCAGCATCGACGGTCGGGACCTCGGTAGAGGTAGGTACAGCAGAGGCGGTAGCGAGAGTGGTCGAGGGCTTCCAGCAAGACAAGTATGAAGTACCGCGTGTCTCAGTGCCGGAGTAATTTGCGCATCCTGGAACTCCGGTCTTGACGGGAGCTCGGCCGCCGCCACAGTCGAGGGGGTCGCAGATCATGCCATCATCGGGGTCGAACCAGTGAACGATGTTGTCGTCGCAGGTGGTGTAGCTGTGTGTGGAGCAACCGAACCCAAGGGCCTGCTCAGCGAGCATAAGCACGGGGAGGGCAGAAAGAAAAGTTGTCTTGACCATTTTGAAGGTTGTAACGAATGTGAGGTATAGCGAATGACTGGGTTAACGAATAGTTGATAGTGAGCAGGCTAACATAATGGAGGACGAACGGGTTATAAAGTAGAACCACGCCGCAAGGCGCAGCAGGATGAATGTCATCTCTCATATTAACCGGATGACTCGAACGGTAAGCCGTAACGTAACGTAGGATCGCGGACATTCGATCGTGCCATCCTGTGAGCGGCTGACTCTTGATCCTTCAGCCTTAGAAGACCCATGTTTGTTAAATTGCGGTTGACGATAGCGGATTAGTGCACGCGTTGGGCGATGTGATTGGCCGCCAAGACACCACATCGTGCTACTGTGCCGTGATTCCCTACCCCTGGTTATAGCGCCTTGGGGATAGAACAGGGATTGTACAGAGCAGAGATGATCAACGAGTTTGGCATGTCATTCAAAGGTTTTTCACAGAATGTCTGGCTCAAAAGTTTGAAGCAGGCGATAGACTAGGAAGATAATCTCCGATAGTTTGCATCCTTGGAGCAAGCTTCCATTTTCGAGTTGGATCTAATTCAACTTTGTCAAACCTGGAAATCGAATCAGGCAGGCTGATGTAAAGGTTACCAATGACCATCACGAGAAGCTACGTACTTGGTCAATCTTCGACAAACACCACCACGCCCTATCCAAATCCCTGGTGCACCAACTAATATTGCGATTACATGTTTCACTATCGCGATAGGCAAACATATTCCAGAAAAACGGCTCATCGTTTCCCAATCTGGTGACTCGGTTGGAAATACGAAATAGCTCACTCATTACCCTAGACCTTCGATGTCGGCTATATAGGATTACATCGAACTACAACGCCATTTATTGCACAGAAGTACAGCAACTAAGAAACTCACGGCCATGCAAGATTGATGTCATTTGACATGTGAAGCCTCCAGCGATTCGAGCATTGCGGCCAATTGATTCAGATGCAAAGAGCTGGTGTCATCATAACGGCCAACGCCGATACCGCACGGATCATCCCTATTCCGGCGGGGTGGCTGCATTTGCGACTCATTGTTGGCTCATTCCCCAACGATCCTACGAGGGGCACCGAGATTTTTATTTCCCCAAGCATCAACAAGAAGACACAATGGCCAACGATTCGACACATACGCAATCACAAGTCTACCTCTCTACAAGAGGCGGTGACTATGGTGTACGAACAATCATGCTCTACCACTGGGAACCGTGCTAACAACCAAAAGCTCGACTTCGAGACCGTCGTCCTAAAGGGTCTGGCTGCCGATGGCGGTCTTTTCCTCCCCCACGAGATTCCTGCTGCGACAGAATGGGTACGTACGAACGAGCCGAATTTCTATACCCCGACGTCATACAGTCAGACAGACATGCGCAATTCAGTGACTGACGACGCATAGCAAAGCTGGAAAGACCTCTCCTACCAGGAACTCGCCTTCCAGATCTTTAGCCTCTACATCTCCCGAAGCGAAATCCCCGCCGAAGACCTACAAGGTATCATCAACCGAAGTTACTCGACATTCCGCGCCGAAGAAGTCACCCCCCTCGTGCAATTGAAGGACAACCTACACCTTCTCGAGCTCTTCCACGGCCCCAGTTACTCCTTCAAGGATTGCGCTCTGCAATTCCTCGGTAACCTTTTCGAGTATCTTCTTGCGCGCAAGAACGAGGGCAAGGAGGGTAAGGACCGACACCATTTGACTGTCGTTGGCGCGACAAGTGGTGATGTGAGTCATTCGTAGCCTGATGCGATAACGTCCTAACTGTTTTAGACCGGATCTGCTGCCATCCACGGTCTTCGAGGAAAGAAGGATGTCTCCGTTACCATCCTGCACCCCAAGGGTCGCGTCAGCCCTATCCAGGAGCTTCAAATGACCACCTGCACTGATGCCAACGTTCACAACCTTGCCGTTACCGGTACCTTTGACGATTGCCAGGTTTGTACAGCGACCCTGTCAAAATACCGCGCTGACCAAAGTAGGACATCGTCAAGGCTCTTTTCGGTGACCCCGACACCAACGAGCACCTCAAGCTCGGCGCCGTCAACTCCATCAACTTCTCCCGAATTCTCGCTCAGATCGTCTACTACTTCTACTCCTACTTCTCCCTCGCCCGAAAGGACCCCAACTTCAAGGTCGGCGACAAGGTCCGCTTTGTTGTGCCCACAGGAAACTTTGGCGACATCCTCGCTGGATACTTCGCTACCCGCATGGGTCTCCCTGTCGACAAGCTTGTTATCGCGACTAACGAGAACGATATCCTCGACCGATTCTGGAAGACCGGAAAGTACGAGAAGCAGCCCGCCAGGGGCCCCGAGGCCGAGGGTGGTCTTGAGGTTGATGGCGTCAAGGCTCACGAGGATGGTGTTAAGGAGACACTCAGCCCTGCTATGGACATTCTAGTGTCTAGCAACTTCGAGCGCCTTCTCTGGTTCCTTGCTTACGAGTTTGCCGAGTCTGTCGGCATGGATGTCGAGTTCAACCGAAAGCAAGCGGGTCAAGAAGTCGCCACATGGCTCAAGGACCTCAAGAACAAGGGAGGTTTCGGCCCAGTCTACGTCGATGTTCTCAACAGCGCCCGCAAGACCTTCGAGAGCGAGCGTGTCAGCGACCCCCAGACTCTCGAGACCATCAAGGACATCTACGAGCAGATCAACTACGTTCTCGACCCCCACTCCGCCATCGGTGTTAACGCTACCCTGCGATCCATCCAGCGCGCCGAGGCCATCCCCCACATCTCTCTCTCCACCGCCCACCCTGCCAAGTTCGCCGGCGCCGTCGAGCTGGCTCTCAAGGATGAGAAGGACTTTAACTTTAACGAGAAGGTTCTGCCTGAGGAATTTGCCGGGCTTGAGAAGTTGCCTAAGCGTGTTTCTGATGTTTCGAATGATTGGAAGGCTGTGAGGGAGCAGGTTAAGCAGCAGGTTGAGAAGGAACTTAATGGAGAGCGTTAAATTAGATGTGTTGATGGAATTGAGTCTAAAATGCAAAAGTGTTGATTTATTAAATACGTATTGCCGTGCATCTTATCACCAGATGTGTCACTAGCAAACCCCAAATAGACTTTAAAATGCAATTACTACTGTGTTATCAAGAAAGTTATATGTGCAAAGATATACTAGTTTCTCCAAGTGCCTCTTTCATCCTCTGTCCTCCTCCCATTTCCTCAAATTATTGATATTCAAGACTTGAAACTTGTGAAACCCGATAGAGCCCGGACAAGCTTCATCAGTCCTAGGTTCCTCTAGAACTGCTTAATCGCCTTACATTGGGTAAGTCTCTCATAGTCCTTGCACGCCCCGTCGTATGCCCTCATAAGGGCACTAGAGATTACAAGTCAGTAAAGAAGAAGTGACATCAGAATTAGGTATACATACAGATGACCAGCAGGGCCTCGAGCCACGCTCACATCGACATAGTACTTTCCATCATCACCCCAGAAGCACTGAGTGTTGAAGAAGTCGATGGGTACATGAGCTGCCTCGCACCAAAAATCAAGATGTCGGTCTTCGCGAGGTTCGGTGATAAGCCAGTGGCGGTATCTGTCCATACCGTCCTCAACGAAGACCTTTTCATACTTGATTGTCAATGAACAATCTCTACGCTTCTCGAGTGCAGAATCTAACAGGTGGTTAATATGTGTATATCTTCAAGGCCTGGCAACTTACCAGGAGTAGGAGAAGCAAGAACTCCAGTGATGGCGAGAGCAGCCTGGGTGAGGAGAGTGAACTTCATTTTGATTGAGGTTAAGTGATGTGTTGGTAGCTTGATGAATTGGAATAGAGTGAGGATAGAAGAACGTATCGTGAGGGATTAGAGCTTAACTTTATAGTTAAAGATGCTTCCTGGTAATACTCTTCTTGTAAACTGCCCCGACTTATCCAGAATTGATAGTCTTTTATCTAAGCGCCAGTGGAGGTTACTATCTATTTCATCGGCCCGTCTAGTAAAGCGAGAATCCTTCAGTAAAGGGCCGAGTTCGATCGCATAGGTGTATTCCTTCTTTGGGCCCGTGAAGACGTTGCATTGATTTTGATAGACAGTTGTAATACCATTTAGAGTAGGGACTGGGGGATAGAAGGGGTCCTTTACCATGTGGGCCAAATCCGAGTTAAACCCCAGCCTAGCGCTGATTTATCGTTTATCCCCAAATCAACAACGCGAGAACCACATTTTGTTTCAGGAACGGTTTAGTGAGGCTGAGCGGTCGGCAGGCAGTCTTGCCGTATTCCCCATATATTGTCAGAATGGGAATTCCGAGATGCGGATAATAGATCGACAAAAGGCCCGATAGTCACACCGCAGAGAACTAAACTCTTACTTTGACCCGTAAGGCTGTAACCCTCATTTCTGCTATGATCCTTCGGACCCGTTCGAAGACCCTTTGATTCAAACCTGACATAAGCAATTGGGAGTTAAGTCTGACCTATGTAATTGGGAGTTGTTATAAATTAGAAGCATTTTCTCTAAGGATGCTTTGAATCTGTATCAAACATACAAACCCACTGAGTATTCATTCATCTATCATATTCAACTGCAACAAAATGAAGTTCTCACTTATTACTCTTGCCGCAGCTGTCCCAGCTCTTGCTGCTGCCGTTCCTGCTTCTGTCGAAACCGCTGAAGGTATTTTCCCCTTCACACAAGTCAGAAGCATTTTGATACTGATTCGTCTTTAGTCGACAAGCGCGCCAACTGCAAGCTCACCCTGCAGTGGCTCACCAACTGGAGCGAGGATGCCTTGAGAAGATACCGAGTTCAGCTTATCACTGAGCCTCGAAATGATGATCACATTCACAAGTACTGTGATCTTTACAAGGCTGATGCCATGGGCGCTCGTAACGTGCAGTGCTTCTGGACTGATGACGGAAAGTACGTCATTGACGATAGTGAGGGTGAAGGCGAGCCCGGTCACACGTAAGTACAAACATGTCCAGGTCAACATTACTATATCTAACTGGATGTCTTTTAGTCTATACCTGAGGGGTCACAATGCCGCAGCCAAGTACTTTGAGTGGGCTACTGGCTGTGACACTGTTCGTAACCTTTAGGTGGCATATGAGCGTGTTGTCACTTTGCCCGAATAGCTATGCAGTGTCAGGGATCTGAGAAAACTTGGAGACATAGCTATTGTACGGGAATTTAGGCATACTGTACTTTGGAATTCGTTGTATATAATCTTCTACTCAGCCAATACTCTTTACTCATACTTGTACATTGAGAACTGGCTCCATGTGGTATGACCATTGTTCATTTTATTCCAGACTCCATTCCTGCATTTCTCAACTGGTGACTCAGTTGACCTGATCCGACAAGGCTTGGACAGCTGGACGATGATCAGGTGTCGCAACTGGCAAACGAAGGATGATCATCCCACGACCCTAATTGGGGTGAAGTGTTCCCCTGGCATACCGCCAAGCCCGGCACAGTGGGATGTATATCCGAAGAGGAGCTGAAGACTTAAGAAGGGATGCCGGGTTTCCGGAGGAGCCGCACTCTAAAATATGGTAGGGCTGATGTCCGTTCAAGTTAGTTTTGAAGTGAAACTTCATGTGGATATTGGGGAATAGCTACGCCACAACCCTTTGAATTTCTGTATGTAGGTGGGGGCAGGTGGATTAGATATCCATGCTGTCCCCAGCTTAACTTGTATCTGGGTTAGCTTTTGCGTTTAGATTAGATAAAGAATACTAGCTCACACTTACAAACTGAAGGGTTTGGTAGTGCAAGGGTGGTCTCTTAGTCTTGAGAATTTGGATACTGCTGACCTGGCGGAGAGGGATGGTGAAACTAATTTAAGGCTCTGTTCTCAGCAAGATGTTCACAATCTGTTAAGGCATCTTCCTTCGTTGAGTGTATCTTTGAGGGTTTGGAAAGAACAGTACCTATGTCCACGATGTCGGGAACATGAGCAACTAAGTTATTGGGATCCTCGTTACGAACAATGACCGGGTTAGTGCGAGCCCTCGGCACACCGATTATCACTGAAATGTCATAGCTGACACTAAAAGAGTTGCATGTGTTGGAAGTTGTCGATTTAAGGCCCTATTTTCGAAGTAAGCTGCGAATTTGTTACTAGGAGTGTAAAGGTGAGCACCGAACATGTTTTGAATAAGAGTGTAAATGTTCTTAAAAGATTCCTGGATAGACGTGTCAATACTATAATCCGGCGTTGAATTAGGTCAGTAAGGAAAGAAGTTTGCCTTAAGGAGTGATATTAGGTAGGATCGCACGTCTGGTTCAGAGACAGCTTCAGAAGTGAATCGTTCTTGCAGTGCTTGACAACTGCAACTTTTCTCTGGCAATTGAAGCGGGTCTTTTAGCTACCTACGCTTTGAGACAGAACTTCCTTTCTCTACGTCACCAGGCGCATCAAGATCTTGCATCATCGGAGAGCCAGTTTGTAATTTTTCATGTACTCTCAAGTTCAACAAATGCCAACACCCGCTGCCCAGGGTATGGCTATCTTTGCAGCCATGGCGCAAAGTTTGAGCCAATCTGGCACCCCGGAGAGCCTGTGGAATACTACGATTCGATACCCATCTTCCGGCTATGTCAAGATTGGGTGGAAGATGGGGGTCCCCTACTTCTCGACGACGGGCAATTTGGCGTGACGAAACTCTTCATCGAACGAGGTGCTGTCAAGGAGGTCGGAATCCGATTTATCAAGGATGCCCTTCGACTAATGATGGCCGTTCTGTATCGCGACGCCAACTCGTCCATCCTAATCCAGCGTTCTCACATTCTTTTGAAATTGGTCCTGCAAGATGGGAATATCAACACGGCCGGTGAGATGGACGACCTTTTGTTGGAGATCGTGGAGGAAGCCACGGTTTATAGACCTGGCAGTACGAACTTGTTATCTAGCTACATCGTTGACCCTCTTACTGTGGCCCTGCTGTTGGAGAAGGGTGCCAAGCTTACCACAAGGGCTCATGGTGATTGGGCGACAAAAAATGTTCGAGAAGTTGTTGTCGCACACCTGGAGAAGGATCCTTACAATATCACCTGTGATATCTGGTAATAGATATGAAAGACTTTGTGCCACTTTTATCCATCTGTCAGGCTCTTTTTTTCTGCACCCTTGACCTTGAGGATGACTTCCACGCTACATACATACCAGGCCAGATGTACTCAATCTTCATGACATTCAAATGCTTGGTCTTGCGTTGTTGCTGACATTCGACTCACGTCATACAGTCGGATACCGGTTTGGAGTCAACCTCGTGACTTCCTTTCACCAAGCTAGGCAAGGCCGAAGTCTACCTCCGCAACATCCATGACACCAACGACGCGGCCAAGCCAGTCATGAATGCGTCATGAGACAGCCATCACGAAGTCACCCCGACGTTATTCCCGTACAAATGCGGGGATCTGGGGTATATAAATTGTGGCAGACCCCGAGGAGATTTTGCAATTTTCAGTCAGAGACACAACTACTTATCATTATTCATTCTATCAAAACATTTCATACGCATTTCATCAACATGGCCTGCGACTGTGGATCTACTTGCAACTGCGGCGGAGCTAGCTCCTGCAACTGTGGCCAGAACTGCTCTTGCAAGAACTGCGGCGTAAGTGCTCACTGTCTTTTGAGATGGCACGATAACTGACTTGTTACAGAAATAAGACACAAGTCGGCATGCATTCATTTGCCAACGTGCAGTCTATGAAGGTTGGACTATATGTGGGGTAGCTCGAGAATTCAATAAAATCAATACTCAACATCGCTGAGGGTTTTCAGCTGTGATATGTCAGTGACCCGTGACGTGAGAAAAACAGATCAGTGCGAGACTTGACCGCTAAGTAACAGGGCAGATTTCTGCTCTGAGTACCTGCTCGTCGGGGATGAAACGTCCCAGATGCAGGGATCAGCTGTCAAAATCAGCATTCTCGCACTCTGCAGCCCACGATACCTCCCGACTGTACGTGTTGAATTCTGTCGGATACGTTAGGCGCTTAACTTTAGCCGCTCTTTACTCGCAGCAAGCGAAAGCATAGCCAAGATGCAACATAGATACACAGTCAAATTTGTCGTGGAAGCACAGACGCTTGAATCAGACGAAGGATTCTATGTCGGTCCATTTTCCCCATTTGGTCGCATGATAATCACTTTTGATTGGTTGAGATCACGCATGTTGACCTGCAAACCAGGATCTCAAAGGCACTTCAGATTCGCACAACTTATTCGACCCAATCAACGACAAGGCACGGATACGAAAAACCACCCTGCAATTTCATGAGCCAAGGCGTTCTCCCGCCATGTTTATCTGGCGTTAGAGAGGCTTGCTCCTGTCCACATTCACGTCGCGGCAACTATGATGGGTTCTCACGAAGGCTCCCGCCGCAACAGCGGACAGCATTCCGAAACCTTTGGTACGAAACAAGAAGCCACCACTTTTATATCATCGGAATCGCGATCAAAAGAAACGAAAAACCCCTCAGTCAGTCCTGTGCGCTACTGGTCATGGGAGATTGTATCACTTTTCTTCGCTGTTGCGCTTCTGATAGCCACAATCGCAATTCCCGCTCACTACAACGATAAGGTTTTGAAAAGATGGCCATACGATATCAGTCTCAACACAATAATCGCTATTCTCAGCACCTTTATGCGAGCCGCTATGATGCTTGTTGTCGCTGAGCTGATCGGCCAAATGGGATGGCAGAGCCTACGAAAACCTCGTCCTGTTTCCGACCTTCATCACTTTGACAATGCGAGCCGGGGGATCCTTGGAGCATTCAAACTGTTCTGGAATGTCCCTCCACGAGTTGCGAGTATCATTGCTGCCATCGTCATCATCTTGTCACCAGCTATTGCACCATTTTCGCAACAAGCTGTCAAGACTGTCCCTTGTTCACGAGAAGTCCCAGGATCAGCTTCCCTTCTAGTCTCTCATCACGTTCCCGTCAAAGACACGAGCCGCCGATCAGCCATCGTTGCTAGAACGGTGACGATTGGCATGAAGGCGACTATGCTTAACGGTCTTGTCAACCCCAAAGGCAAAGACGCGCATGTTGAAGCAACATGCTCCAGTGGAAACTGCACCTTTACGGAAACCTCCAAAGGGGTCACTCATGCCTCAGTTGCCATGTGCAGTTCATGTCTCGACACAACCCAGTTCATCAAGTTGAACGTGACGAAACGGGACGGTTACGAGACTAACAATTACACCCTGCCAAACAGGCAGTGGTTGCAACCTGTCACAGGTAGCCTACTGAGTGCTTATACTGGAGACGTGGATTGGGCTCTCGATGGTGTTGATTCTGAATTTGTAGAGCTGACAAAGGCCGCCATCGCCAATTTAACGGTTTTCACATCCTCGGAGAGCGCTTGCAAGAACATCACTGAGTTTACTGCGGAATGTCCCCAAGACAGATTTACTGCGCATTTACCCGAATCTTTTAGGAAACATAATCCAGTGGCGATAACATGTGCCCTTTATCCTTGTATGAAGGAGTATCACGCCGAGGTCAAGCAAGGAAGTCTTATCGAAAAGGTGGTTGACGAAACCCCCTTGAGCCCACTTGACAGGGTCTATCTCGGCAACGGTCAGACTAGTATTATGAGCAGCAAACAGAATGCTGTTCAGTCGCCCTGTCTGGTCGGTGATGAAGAATATACTTTTGACGATTTTTCTCAAAGAAATGAGCCACCGAAAGGCTGGTCGACGGTTGAGCTTGATAGAACCAACTACACAGTCCCGGATACATGTCTATATCAGATGGGAGTTCAGTACTCACTGGCCCTAAGCAAACACATGGACGAAACAATCTTCAACAGTTACTGCGTCCAAGCCATCATGGCTGACCCGCATGCAAGCTGCGGATCAAAGTGGTGGCTACTCCCCCTTCAGAATGCCTCCTACGATGCTTTGAACACAGCAATTGACGACTTCACCACCGCCATGACCAACAACTTCCGCATTGAAACAACATCCAACGAAGATAAAGACAAAGTCACCGGGGTCGTCAAAGAAATGGCAATTTGCACCGTTTTCGACTGGCGGTGGGTTCTGCTACCTGCCGGTTTGGTGGCTGTTACTTTGGCATTGTTGATCTATGCTGTTGTCCACAGCTATACTCATAGAGAGATGCCCGTGTGGAAGACTTCTGTTCTTCCACTGTTGTTTTATGGACCTAATGTTACGAATGATATGACGAGGGAGACGGAACTGGATGGGTTGCAGAGAGAGGCTGGGAAGATAAAGGTGGAATTTCAAAATGACGATGGGATTAGATTGAGGCAGATAGACACTAGAGCGACGGAGAGTTAGACAAACAAGATGTGGGGTTTATGTATATATTTCAAAACGAACATCCCTTCCAGATCAACTTCATTCAGACGTCAGATTACGGCATCGGGTTGCGTGTATTAACCTGTACCCCTTCACCTAAGATATCTTGGTCTTCTACATGAGTTGAAGTCCAGACCGCAACTAGGCCCACATGGACCGCCATCATCACGTCGATGCATTGGTTTGGTGAGGTAGACTCCTATGTCATTCATGAGGCCATTCACACATCATACTAAGATCCACGAACACGATTACCTATGCCTTGCATACATGCAGTCGATAAAGACTCAAGACGCAATACATCTTGCATAGACCGAATAGGGAGACCGAGGGACGACCTCACAAGATTCTATAAATGCCAATGCACACCTCAACATCCAGTCAGCGGGCTTTTTTGGGGTCCACGATACGCCTCAAATGTCTCAGTTCTATGCAGTCCCAGTGACAGCTTCGCAGCCTGACTTTGGATGCAGCCCGAGATCGACAAACACCAACACGTCCAATCAAAGAGGCTTGTTTACCGCTTGGCTTGGTGACACCGCGTGGCAGCTGAGAAGAGCTGAAGCAAAATCAGGCTGTACTCGATCTAACAGAATACAGAAATATTCCCCGAGCGAATATGGATCTTCGAAAAGATAATTCCTACCGACTTCTCTCCTCCCAAGATGAAAAACGTTTTGCCTCGCATCCTCCTCGTTCTTCTGTTTCTTGGCATCGGTGCATTCATTGGGACAATCCACGCTCTTCGACCTTTATCAAAAGTCATCAAGCGATTCCCCGGCGACGCCCATAGTGTTACGACGCGAGAGAAAGCGCTCGAATGTCACGCGGACGATCCAGACAGCTGGGGCTATGACGCTTGCAGCATCCTTATCAAATGTATTCTCGAAAGGCTTGATGATCTCTACAAGAGTGACCTCGCAATCGGCACAACTATTCTTGGTCTAGTACCGAGCATCTTGATTATTGCCGCCGCACATCCGGAGGACATCGTTCGCCTTGCTCTTGTATCACCTCATAGAGCTCTGGCGGTGTCTATCTTTGGTATTTCGTTGTCGCCCAGTTTATATGCGAGAGCAACACCACTGAGGTCGGAGTTGAGGCAAGACTCAAAGAGGACGTGGGATATCGAAATATCTCGATTTACCAAAAGGCCTTCCTGCAAGCATGTAGCCTGCAAGACATTGGCTGATCTTAGCATCCTGGCCATGGCTTCGGTCGCGTTATGGCAGTGTTGGGTTGTCAACTCAGCTGTAATGGTCCAGTGGCTATGCGAGTCGCCTTTGCTGCTTTTCACATGGCCCCTTGCAAACATGACTTGGGTTATCTTTTCTGTTCTGCTTCTTCACTCGATGGCGGAGAGTATAGAATTCAAAAACCCTTCACTAGATACCTCTTACGCATGGTGGGAAGTTATCCTCTTACCCTACACGCTGGATTTTGATAAGAGACTCAAAGTAGAAGTCCAGTGGATGCCCATCAGTGCACCCTCGATCGGCCAGATGTTTGAGGTTCCATACTTGTGGTTCGTGATAGACAGGTCGACAGGATTGAGCCGCACTCATACGATTCGGATCATCATCAAAATGTCCGAGAATCTGTACACTTTGAAGTGGCAGATATACTTTTTCATCATTGAGTTTTGTGCGATTGGGATCTACTTTTACGCAACCTTTGTTCTTCTCAGTGTTGTCTTTATCGGAGCGGTGGGGAGTGTTCGATTTGGAGCCATGATGGCTGGGCTTTATGCAGCAATTCGCTTTGTTCAGTGTGTTTTCTAGTTTTCCATGGAGGCCGGGCTTAGGATAATGGATTATCGTTAGTAGGGGAACACCACGAAAGGTCTTTACTGAACCTGCCTCGTTGTATGTACAATATTGGCTCATCTTGATGGCACCCAAATCAGGTTACAACCCTTCAAGCTTCATCGCCAACGAGTTCCATGCCCTCGAAAAGATCAAGCCAATCTTCCAGCCTCTCATTGATAAACCACTTCAACTCCCATGGCTTATCGGAGAGTTTCTTCATATCCCCATCCCAGACATACATATCCGCTTCAACCTTGGTGCCGTCCTCCATCACCACTTCTACAGGTGTAACCCTGTATGCCTCCCCTTCAAAGCCATCCAGCTTCTTGCGCTGGGAATTGATTTCCAAAAGAAGGAGATACCCATCCACTTCACAAAACTCTTTCTTGACGACAGCTGGGTAGTCGCAGTGATGAACAGAGAATCGCGCGTATCCACGGACTTTGGCTGGATGGGCGAACTTTTGGACGATGCTGGTATTGGATGCGTTGCCTGTTACAGCCCAAGCAAGCAGGGGAAAGGCGCAAAGTGTGCCGTAAACAAATCAGGAACGTGGCGTAGACATTTTGGCTATGTGTTGTGGGATTTATTTGTTTTGTGACTCGGAAATCGAATTTGATGTGGTGTGTTTTGCTCAAGACATTTCAGGCAGCAATGTGAAAGATAGAATTTGCACTTGGCAACTCCAAACATTATCTTTTTGCTTGTTAGAAAGTACAAGAACGAAGAACAAAAGCCTTTTGTATTTGTGGCCAGCTGGGTGAGGATAGTAAGTGCCTACCCTGCACAGCCTTTGTTTTGCCTAAACTACCTAGCATGCTCAATTGTTTATGTCGTGAGTTCCAGCTTTTATCCCAAGAACAAGCTGGCATCAGATGTTGCAAGCATGGAAAGAAGAAGTCAATCATAGATCAATCACTGGATGGCAATCATGAACCAAAAGTAAGAACTCAAAAAGTATATTCCAAATTTCACACGCTTCTATGACACGCTTTTAATATCTAACCCTCAATCTGCTCAGCCTTGGCCTTCTCATCCCTCAAGTCAACACCATCAGCATTATGTCTAAACTCCTCCTCCTGCAATCTCAAATCCTCCATAACAATTCTGTTTGCCTTCCAGATAGGCTTGGTGTCAAACAGCTTGTCCATAGCTTCCAGAGGCACACCCTTAGTCTCAGGGATGCAGAAGAAGACGAAGAAGACGGAGAGGACCATGAGAGAGGCAAAGAAGATGTAAACACCGAAACCCCATGCTCGGAACATTTGCTCGGTGAATCGGGCGATGATAAAGTTCCAGAACCAGTTGTTGGCTGCGGCGTTGGCTTGGCCGAGGGAGCGAGTGTTTTGGTCGAACATCTCGGAGTTGAGAACCCAAGGTGTACCGTTCCATGAGGGTGTGTAGAAAGCGGTGTAAAGGTAGAAGAAGAAGACGGCTGCGATGCCGCCTGATGAAAGAGAAACATCATCTCCACTGGCGAGCTTGGCTTCGGTGTTGGCAATCTTGATGTATGCGCCGATAAAGTACATGCAGAAAGCACCACCGGCAGCACCAATCATGAGAAGGTTTCGTCGACCCATCTGATCAATGAGAACCATGAGCCAGACAAAGGTCAAGACAGTCTTGACGACACCAAAGATACCGGTGGTGAGGAAGCTGGTGTTTGTGCCGGTGATACCGATGGACTTGAAGACTGTAGGGCTGTAGTAGTTGATGGCGTTGATACCGGAGCCTGTAAATGTTAGTCGTTGAAAAGGTTCTGAGAACAAGGTGCTTACCATTTTGGAACACAAAGAGAAGACCACCAAGGAGGAAACGCCACTGAACCTTGCGGTTCTTGAGAGCAGCAAAAGGCTTCCAGAAACCGGCACCAACAGCAGTGTGGTAACGATCAATCTCGGCATCGATAAAGTTAATCTCCTCCACAATGTAAACATCATCTGCGTCGAGGTTTCGCATCCAGCAAAGATTCTTGATCGCCTTCTCACGCTTGCCCTTGGAGAACAACCATCGAGGTGACTCGGGAATAAAGACAGCACCAATCATGAGAAGACCGGCGGGAATAAGCTGAACAGCAAAGGGAATAAGCCAGACATTCTCGTTCTGACCGGGAGACAGAGGGAGATGCTGGTTAATTCCGTAGTTGATCCAGAAACCAACCAGACCACCAGCTTGCCAGCCAAGTTCGTAAAGACCGACAAGACGACCACGAATAGCGGGTGGCGATAATTCGGAAATGTAAATTGGTGTCATGTTGGAGCATCCACCGACACCAATACCAGCCAGGACACGACCGCCGATAATAAGACCGAGGCCGCGATCGCCATTGGCACCAAGCATCATACCAGCGCCAACCATGAAGACGGCAGAGAACAGGATGAGCGACCATCTACGGCCGAGAAAGTAACTGCTGACATAGGCGAATAGAGAGCCAAAGAAGGCACCGGCTTGGTAGACCGATACAATGTTTTGCTTGGTGAGAGCCAAAGCGGCGGGATCATAACTCGCAAAGTCGAATTCTTGAACAAATGATGGCAAAGCAAGGGTCGTTCCGATAAAGGCAGAGTCGTAACCGATGGTACAAGCAGCCATTGATGCAATGGCGGCGCAAGCATAGACGCGCCAGTTGTAGACGGCTTTCGGCGTGGGCCGATCTTCCTTGAGAGTGAGGATACCCATGGCTGTTGTCGTGGAGCTTTTGCAGCCGTTGATATTAAAGTTGAGAAGGATGATGAACTGGAGTGTTGAAGAGTTGACTCGACCGGTGGGGGGCGAAAGATTTATACCAAAAGATGACCCATATCCCCTAGCAAGACACAAACTAGCGGCTTCTGGACCAATTCGCCCACTCAATTGACTACCAAATAATCATCTCCCAAACATGGAGATTAGTCCGGGGTTTGCGGGGAAGAATCTGTGGGGGAAGAATCTCTTTCCGTGACGCATGAGATCTGAGATTATGGTTAATCTGTGTGTATGAAAACAAGGTCAAAGAGTCGAGAAACGTGTCTTGGGATAAAGGCTTATCCAAGAGAGTCTCCATTCTGGGGACTCCGCATTGTTACCATCCATGTGGTCTCGGGTCTAACCTTATTTCGCAATACAACGGGGATGATCTTTGGATGCTGAAAGTTTATCCTTGAGGTGTCCACGGCGAACTCGGCATATGTCCCAGGTTGATTGGTCAGAATTTGACATACACCGCTGGAGTTCGTGATGTGGGTGTCAAAACACGGTGACCAGGGGGCGTAACTCGGTCTGTTCTCATCAAGACAGGGTCCAAGACACGGTCCTGGGCCACTGATTGAGATTGTAATATTATTTTATTATCCGTCACGTAATCATCTTCCAAAGTCGCCTTGAAACATCTCCCCAAGATCGCATCCTGGCGCGAAACCTAAATTCGTCATGAATTGTGAATCAACGTCGATACCATCCGCACAGTCTATAGATCCAAGTTCATCCAAAATAGCATCGTAATCTAGTAATTGACTCGCCATGTTTGACTCGGGAGGTAGAGATCCGATCTGCCCGTTGACATGTGAAGTTTGTAGAGTGTGGAACGTGAGATTTGGTGTGAGCGTGTATAATGGTTGCGAACCTGGACTGCGGTCGGAGTATCGTTGCCTGTCAAATGACAATGCTTGTTGCTCTTTTTGCCTCTGCTGCATCCGACCTAACTCGTGTTCCAGTTCCCCGGATGTGATGGGGCCTGTGTGATGTCCTGGATGAGAGGTGGTTGATAGATCATCCATAAATAATGGGCTAACGCCTGGGCGATTACCAAGATCCACTGAACTGGGTGTGTTTTGGTTGTTTTTAGATGGATCGAGTCCCTGACCCTTTGGCTTCCACGTGTCTGTGAGAGTTTGTATTGTGGTGTTCCACTTTGTCAGGTCTTGTTCTTGCATTCGCGTCGCATGTCCGTGTTGCTGAACTATTTCCATCAGAATGGTTACAATTGGTGGTGTTCCGCCAGGTCCAAAATTCTCCACGCACGACTCGACTACTTCAATGAAGTTAGACAATAGAGACGGTCGATGGCCGGGCACCAAGTCGAGGGTGACTGCCAAGAACATTCCTTGGAGTAGGTAGGCCGACGGCACTCGGGGTGTTGAGCCACCAAAGATCAGCGAGTTGCAAAAAGAAAAGCGAGAGTCGAGGCTTTTGACAAGGTCGTCGGGTGTGATTTGAGCATTTCCATGCATCCTCTGGTCTGCGCTGGCACCCCAAAGCCTACAGAATGCAAATAATTGCTGAAATGTTGGGAGCGGCGATGCAGAATCTGACGACTGTCCATCCTCAGATGCCTTCCCGAAGCCCGAGATTGAAGTCCATGGCTGATTCAATTCCCGCTCTCCTGTTGTAACAGAGGGGAGTGTATATCGAATGCCGGAGGTCACTTGCGGTTGACCGAGACAGAGCGAAGCCAAAGTATCGAGGATAAAGCTCGCTGATAGAACCTTGACTTCGTTATAATGTGAGGAAGTCTCAACTCCAGGCTTGACCGGATACATGTGGGACGAGGTGGTTTGATGGTAGAGAGCAAGGCGCGATGCGCGGCCTATCAATATCCATGCTGGCATCGTCCTTTTTTGTCCCAGCAGAATTAGTGATTGTAACAGCATGGAAGTGACATGTGCAAGTTCAATTGATTCGTCGTCGGATGGCACAAGTCGTCGAGCGGTGGCCAAGATATCGTCGGGGGATCTGTCGTGTGAGGCATCTTGATACGCGGACACTGCAAGAACCGCCCAAAGCTGAGCATGAAGGGCCGAGGCTGGTCCAGCTTCGATGGTAATGCCATCTGGAGGATACGTGAGTGCGGTTCTGGTGATGACTGTGGGCTCAACAATTGGTAGCCAGCAGTGAGTGTAAGAGACATAAATATCGACAAGTCGTTTCCAATTCGTAGGCAATATCAGCTTCGTAGATGATCTTTCGAAGGGTTGTGGCGGGAGAGTCGGTGCGACTTGAATCGGTACTCCTGGTGATGGTCTACCGTCGAAGAGGTTGAGACCAGGCGGGGTATTATCTTCTGAGTCTGAATCGTCGGCAGAAGTCTCATTCTGTGGTGTCTTCTCGTCCGATAGCAATCTTCCGATATCCTTGTGAACTCGACTCTTATTCCATCGTCGATATAATCGATGATTGGCTTTGTCCTTTGTCGCAAGGATACGAGTCCCTTCAGCACCATCATCCTGTGTAAGAAGTTGATGAAGAGCTCCTTCACAACCAGGAACCTGTTCAAATAACCACGCAAGTGACAACTCAATTGTCCGGAGGTATCCCGTCTGTACACCTCTCTTCCGCGACGCAGGGGTATATGAACATGGCCTGTTTTGTGCAGTACAAGTTCCACAATGAGGACGAGCACCGTCACATTTCTCTCTTGCGGTGCGACATGAATCACATGCTAATGAGACTCTCTGACGTTTGACAGGAGCTGTTGCGGGAGCGCTGGAGGTATCCGCATCGTTTTCTCGTTTCTTTGGCGGCATGCTTGAATGTTTAATAGACAAAGCTACCTGTGCCGTGAGGGCAACAGGAGCATGACGGGATGCAGCTGAGAGGAAGTTTGGCGTTGTCCAATCAATCAATGTCAGGTCAATACGTGATCTCTGCCATCAAGACCCATGACAATATGAACCAACAAAGCGATAACTATGATGAGCGCGATGCGGGGAGAACCTAGAACCTGGGGAATATTCTGAGTTGAACTTTCCAGCCTCCAAGTCACAGTCCGAATCATCACCGATGTTATTGGACCGGAGGTTGAAGTGGGTCGGATAAACACTTTCCCGACCAATTGTGACCTGCATGCCCCGGATTTGCTGGTGGGGGATCTGCCGAGCACCCTGCCGCCCACCTCAAGATTCTATTCTTTGACACTCACGTTTCTACTGATGCCGACAATACACTGCGCTTCACTTACGGAGATACTACGAATAGTGTTATGGCTTCACTCTAGACACGGTCAAAGCTCGCAAAATGGCTGGTGTCAAGAGGTCTATCGGGTCAATGCTTGGCCATGAGGATGCTTTGTTGCGACCAAACGGCCATGCCCGTCCAAGAAGTCATTACGATGGAATAACCCGTGATAACCTCGATCCTTCAACACCAAAGTCACAGACCTTCAATCTCAGCGACGCGCTTCATTCACAAACTCCCTCACAAAATACATCACAACCCAATTCGAGAGCGGCCTCTCAATCCGTGGGTCCACAGCAAGATGGACTCACTCGTACACCATCTCCTACCTTTCCTCCCTTGACTGGGCAGGTTCCCGACTTTAGTCCAGATGCTTCAATGATTCTTGTTGGTATGCGCGGTGCTGGAAAGTCGACGTTGGCGGTCATGGCATCGTCTGCTATGGAGAGGAAGGTTGTTGACATGGAACAAGCTTTCCAACGGGTTACCGGTTTGTCCAGTGCTGCTTATAAGGCTGAGCATGGATCTGCCGAATGTTATAAACAACAAGCCAAGGTTTTGCAAGGTGCTTTGCAACGGCATTCTACCGGTTGTGTCCTTGTCTGCTCATGGATGGAGAGCCGAGTCCAAAGTCTACTACGAGAGTTTTCGTCAAGTCACCCTATCATTCACATTGTTCGAGATGCCGATGCGATTCAGAATCACCTGAGATTTCGCGATCCAACAAAAATTCGAAACCTTCTCAATGTCAGCAATGCTATCTTCCGGTCCTGCACAAACTTTGAGTTCTTCAACGTCTCCGAGAAAGCAAGCAAATCATTACTCGCCAGAACATCAATGTCGGAGAGGTCACCAGCTCCATATCTGACACTCAAACATGTCGAGCGACACTTTCTCAAGTTCCTGTCGCTTGTTTATCCAGCAGGCACAATACCTTTTGCCGACTCTGCCTTTCCGCTATCGAGAATCCCCACCGAGGAACGCAACTTTACATACGCCACGTCGATTCCTCTAACAGATATACTCGGCGATGGTGTGGAAGTTGAGGAGCATGTCACGGGTGCAGATGTGGTGCAGATTGTTGTACATGATCTGGCAGACCACGCCGAACATGGTACCTTGACATCTGAAACCAGCGCAAAACTACTTGCAGACATCACCAAAGGCATTGGGATCGTTAGAAGAAGCACAATTCTTCCAATTATCCTTCACCTTTTTCTTCCTCACACAGCAACTGACGAAATCCTCCGTGTTTATCTCGATCTCGTCCACCATGCCGCTCGACTGGCGCCCGAAATGATGACTGTCGACCTTCGACTTGAAGATGTACATATCTCTCGCATACTGTCGATCCGCAAGAGAACAAAAGTAATTGGGAACTGTTTCATTATCTCAGATCCACCAAGCTGGGACTCGCCAATGTGGATGTCCTGGTACAAGAAAGCCAACAATCTGGGCTGCCATATTGCAAGATTAATACGACCTGCGACATCAATTGACGACAACTTCACCATTAACCATCTCAAGACATCAGTTGCCGCGCTGCAAGGACCCAAGATCCCTCTTATAAGTTACAACTCTGGAACATTGGGCCGTAATTCACAAGCTCTTAATCGCATTTTAACCGTTGTTCGACCAGACTCACTTGAACGAGTCAATCCCAAACCACCTATTACACCGACCATCACGGCAGCTGGCGCAACAAAAGCTCTTTTCTCGTCATTCATGTATGATCAAATGAAGCTTTACGTCTTTGGAGCCAATGTCAGCTACAGTCTGTCACCAGCAATGCACACGGCCGCGTTGAAGGCATGTGGACTGCCACATACATACGAGCCAGTATCATGCTCGTCACTTCGAGGCATCAAGCATATAATTGAGGATCCTGAGTTTGGTGGTGCTTCAGTCGGACTCCCGTTCAAGGTCGAAATCATCACCTTGACTCATTCGCTCAGTAACCATGCTAGGGCCATTGGTGCTGTCAATACCCTTATCCCCATTCGCTTCTTAAACGAAGACGGCACGATACCAACAGGCGCTGCCTTTCTCGATAGTGTCAATCGCACAGGCCCAATTAAAGCTCTATACGGCGAGAACACTGACTGGATTGGCATTCGCGCTACTATTCGACGTGGTCTATCGCCCGCTAATGCTGTGGTGTCCAGTACCTGTGGTCTTGTCATTGGAGCAGGCGGTATGGCTAGAGCTACTGTCTACGCTATGCTTCAAGTCGGTATCAAGAATATTGTTATTTATAATCGCACACGCAAAAATGCCGAGAAGATGGTGTCTCATTTTACACAATTACTACAGAGGAAGGATTTGGGTGTGTTGAGTGCTGAGAGCGAACACTCTCGTTTTCACGTTATTGGGTCACTGGAAGATCCTTGGCCGACAGAATACCGCCTACCCACAGTCATCGTCTCCTGCATCCCTACACATCGCATCGGAAATGTTCCCACACCAGAACTCACACTACCCGACGAATGGCTAGAAAGTCGCACTGGTGGTGTCGCGATTGAGTGGGGATACAAAACACTAGACACGCCATTTCTAACACAATTCCGAAAACAAGCACATCGAGGATGGGTCAGCATGGATGGTCTGGACATGTTGCCTGAACAGGGTTTTGCACAATTTGAGTTGTTTACTGGAAGGAGAGCACCGAGGAGGCTAATGAGAAGGATGGTCTTTGAAGCATATCCTGTTGAAGAGGGTAAATCGAATTTTGAAGAGTTGCAGCCGAGATTACGGTCGTTGGATGAACAGGAAACATAGCGATGAATTGAAAATGTATTTGATGACTTTTACGACTGCTTTGTCTGGAATCGACTGTGATGGGTTCATTGAAGCGCGCCATCTGTTGTCATAAGCGCTACAGCAGGTGCATGACCTTTGGAGCAGATCCAGGCTTTGATCTATCGCTTTCCTGAACGGTTATAGTTTGGAAATCCGATAGCTCAATTGATCTACACGTCTCATCAGCTCCGCCGTTTTGTAAGCTGACCCGGTCGTGCCGTATATATATACAGTCATCAGCTTACCACAGTGATAGCCAGGACACCAAACTACCACATACACAATTCACAATGTCTCTCAGGGCCACAATCGAGCAAACCACCAAAGCATTCTTCTCCGCCTACGTAGAATCCGGCGCACAAAATGACCCAAGTCTGATAAACCGCGACGTCCACGAATCCTGCCAACGATTCTACCGCCCCATCTCCCTCTGCGATTTCTTTGGCGTGCCACCAGACTGGTCGCACGATAACAAAGCCTACGAAGCTGGAATCACGAATAACCTTACTAAAGGGTCGCTAAAGACATGTGAGGTTGAGAACTTGACGATTGATGTTGAAGCCAAGAGAGCTGCGGCGACGACCAAGTCGGATATGGTGTTCAAGGATGGGGAAACGCTTATCATGGAGCATGCATGGATCTTGGACTTTAGTGAAGATGGAAGGAAGGCAGTCAGGGTTGTTGAGTTTTGTGATCAGTTGGCTACTAGAAGGATGGTCGAAAAGGTTTATCCTGACAAGTTTGGGAGTAATGCTTGAACAGTTCTCATACGGACAGTCATTATATATATTTCCAAAACGTGCATCGTCTGAAATACCTCAGTTTACACCTCGGCCTGTATCAGCTCTTCCAGGCATGATACTTACGATAAATATCCTTCCTAAAAACGTCCTTCAATTCTGTCGCCGTCTGCATAGCTTCTCCATCCAAAGGCACTTTCGCATTGACAGCTCCAATACCACAAAGATCATTCTTTCTATCGACAAACCACGTTATCGTGAGTCCTCCTCCCCAACTCATGGTATTAGCACCATACCATCCGTCTACATCCTCCAGCGTAATAGTACCTCCAAGACCGTGACCGAGTTTTGCGTCCTCAATGCCGACTTTGAAGAATGGACCCATGGGACTGGAGAGCATGGCTTGATGGCTTGCTGTTGCTTCGGGGGTGAGATGGTGCTGGAACATATCCTCCACAGTCTCATGTTTCAAAATCTTTCCATCGTTGGAGAGCAGAGAGTGCAGGATTTTGATGTAGCTTGTCGCAGACATGGCTAAACCGTGTCCACCGAAACATCCTGCTGATCGACCGTTGATAAAAGCACCTTGACCCATGATCGCATAGCCAAGACCCTCTTGATCACCAGGGTTAAGATCAACAAGCCTCTCTCTCAAATCTTCTCTCGTAACAGGATAAAACTGCGCATCGTTCTCACAACCAAGAGGCTTCAGAATTCGATCGTGCAGCCGTTTTTCCAAAGTTTCGCCCGTGACGCGTTCAACGATTCGACCTGCCCAGTCACAACCAGATCCGTACATCCATCCCTGTCCTGGATGATGAGTGAGGGGATAGATGAACGTATCTTCAACTGTCTTTTTCGATTCATCTTTTGGTTTGAATTTGGCACTCCACTTCCCAACCTTCGGATCAAGAAAATCATATGGTGTCCCGGCACTATGAGTAAGAAGCATTTCCAAGGTGATTTTCCTCGCAGGCTCTTCAAAAGCCGGTTCATCTCCCTCCCAACCTGCTAAGACCTTCTTCTCGGCCAACTCAGGAGCAATCTTTGATAGATCCCCCTTCAGAGTGAGAAGGCCTTCTTCAACACATTGTAAAGCAGCGACGCTGGCAGGAAGTTTGGACGCTGAAGCAAGAGTGAGAATATCGTCTAGTTTTTGAGGGACTTTCTCTCCGGAGAGAAGGGTTCTTTGACCGAGGACTTTGTTGTATGTAAAGTCTCCTCTTGAGTTTGTTGCAAGGATGACGCCGCCGTTGATTTTGCCTGCGTCGATGGCTGCTTGGAAGGCATCTTCTATAGTTGACATTTTGATAGAAAAAGGTCTGTATTGACTTGCTTTTGGAACATGATATTTGAGAAATGAACTGGAGATTCTGAATCGTGATAGCATGATGTAGAAAGGTTATTTATGCTCTATGGTTCATGTAAGACGATGTAATAATCCTCCGAGAAGTGGGTCACGTGTAATGAGCGACGCTTCTTTTAACCAGTCAGAGGGCTAGCTTTCCGAGCGGACAAATGAGATTCAGATGAGACTATTTGGCCGGTGAGTCAAGATACCTATCTTAGATTCAGTAGATCTACCGACAGATCCGGACGATCCTTTTAGTCAAGATTGACCTTGCTTGACACTGATATTCCTGGACTGGATCGGATCATGACTACTCGGGCCAATTGCTTCGTTGAGCTAGCTAACAAGCGTCTGCCTCTTCCTCTCCCTCTTCCTCTTAACCAGACAACAATATCTCCACTACCAGAATCTATTCAAGCATAAATATCTATAGACTAGTCTCATATCTACTCCTCCCTCTAATCCTCTCCCCATAAACATAAAAGCACCACGGAATAGGCGCCATAAGCAGCGTACACCCCGCCAATAAAGTCGTAGCCCAACCAGCCCCCAACTTCTCAAACATCTGCAACGCAAACAAAGGAAACGCAAAACTGAGAGAGTATCGACTCAGCATCATAGCTCCAGAGGCAGAAGCTCCATATAAAGGTCCATAAGCATCCAACATGAAGAGATTCACGCCAGCGTAAATCAAAAGACATGCCAGCATTGTCATTCCTTGGAAGATGATGGGTAGGATATAGTGGAGTCGATACTCGGCTGTCCATCCTGCTATGAGTAGACTTGCGGGCAGGAGGAAGGATCCTATCATGGATGATATAAGACGGTTTTCTGGAGGGAGGGGTGTGTCGTGGTTCTGATTCCACCGAACAAGGCGTTTTTGATAATATGAGAAGTCGATGAAAACAAACGGTGCACAGGCGAGCAGTGTACCAAGTGTAATGCCCAGATACGACAGTGATTCTCCCGTCTTTCCAAATTCGTAATAAGTTCTGAAGATCCAAGGAACAGATATAATGAAAGTATACAACAATCCAAAGATGAATCCATTGTATAAACTAACAAACGTAACAATTGGTTCCGTGAAAAGCATGTGAAGAGGTCGAAGAATAAGAACCGTAAAAAAATGACGAATGGTTTTTGAAACGGATGTTTGTTGAGAGGAGCTGTCTCCCATGCCCATTTTTATAGCTCTTCTCTTCAAAACGACTTTTTTGTATGTTTCTTTTGTGAAGAGGACGGGGATGTAGAGAGCGCAAGTGACAATTACTGCAATCCATTGTGTCCATCGCCATCCAAGGCTTCGTTCGACGAATCCTCCAACGAGAGGTCCGACAGCTGCTCCAAGTGAGGGAATGGAATAGTATATCCCCAAGGCAGCGCCTCTATATTGAGGAGCGCAGTAATCCATGATCGTAGCAGATGTATTATTCACATTCGGCGAAGCAAACATGCCCGCAAAGAAGCGACAGACACACAAAGCCGTAATATCCCTTGCGAAGCCTGACCCGAGCAGGAACGCAAGGAATATAGGCGTTGTAGCAACGTATACAGTCTTTCTTCCATAAGTTTCAGATAAAGGTGCACCGACTAGTGGACCACACGCCATGCCGAGGTTATACAACGATAAAGGAAGCACTGACTCAATTCGGCCCTGGTAGAATTCCTGTCCAACGGATGTTTGGGCGGGTGCGTATATTGCGCCTGCGAAACATGATGCCCAGGCTAGTGATGTTATTGATGCGATACTGAGAATTTTGACGGCTGGTGAGAAGTTGCGTGGGTTGTCTGGGTCGGAGGGACCTGTCCAGTCGTAGGTTGCGTTGATGCGTCTAATTATTTGATGGGTTTCTGGTGAGTGGTTATGGTTTGTTATTTGGGCCATTTCTGGCTGTTCTGGGGAGGGTATTGATGCCATGGTTGAGAGTCGTGGTTTGTGAAGGTTGGAGTGACGCACAGCTGCGATATATGTAGCGACTCGTTCGGCGAGTTGTTCTAGTTGCCGAGATGCTTAGAGCCAAGACCATCCCGGTATACCCTCAAAGTTCCTGACTCGGTGTGTTTCTGTGGTTTGAAAGAACTTATTAACAAGCTCTTCATTAAAAACTTCTTTCGGTTCAAGAAGAACAAGAGAGTTAGGTGGAAGGGGATGTAGTTTGGAGTGCCTCGCCACAAACTCAACCACTCGAGTGTAGCGTAAGATCTGTACACATTTATTAAAAACAACACTGTTTATATCGCATAGCTCAATTGACCATAGTTGCGTCCCACTTGGAGAGCTCAACGGCAATCAAATAACCGTGATGTATTCTGAAGGGCGTCGGCAAAATGGTTGTGAAGCCGAATGCTTACCCCAATGATCTACATCGTGAAAGTTCCAAGCATTGAAACGTCGTATTTGGCTAGACTGTAACCGCTGACGAGGTCAAGAACAACAGAGGATCAAACATTATAGCGATATAAATGACAGTCTTGGATAGTATAGAAGAACTACATCCCATGCCCAAACATGATGCCAATCAACACTTTGTACAACTATCCGCAAATCCCTTGGGAACTCCAACAGTCTCATCCCCTCCACTATAACCCATGTTACCACAGTATCCAAGTCTCTCAAACTTGGCACACTTGTAAGACTCGGCGCTCGTCTTGATAAGAGCGCCACATTGGTTACAAGTGTATCTTCGGGTGAAGTTGTTGCACATTGTAGACTATCGTATTAGTATAGCAAAGCAGGTAGATGCGTTATGAGTTACTCACAGTTGGGCTGGATATTTAAGTTGAATTGAAGTATATAAACAGTGCTGGAAAGTGGTATTGGAGCAGCGTTTAAATACTTCACATGGCATATCCATGATCTCGATGCCAGCAGCTTGATGAATGCGAGACTGGCTGTGGCGTAGAAGGCCTCAATCCTTCAGACATGTATGCATATGATGAACGAATCTCATCTCTCGAGACCTCAGCCGCATGTATCACAAGTTCAATACTTGACACTTAAACACACAAGCTTACATAAATGATCATTCAGTAATATCTAAAAGCAATGCACGCTACCTAACTTAATGCGAGTCCCTTACAACTTACTCTCCGCCCTCTGAGCAACCTTCTCGGCAATAGCAACATTCACCTTCTCAACCGGCAACTCCTCCAAAGTCTTTCCAGTCCAGTACTTATCCTGTTCCAAACCCTGATATATCAAAGCCTCAGTTCCCAAAATAACATTCCATCCCTTATCACCCGCTATAGCACCAAGTCTTGTAAAAGGTGTAGGGTTGTAGCACATCTCCAGAATAGCACCCTTCTCTGGCTTGTCGAGGAATGTCTCTGTGACTGCGCGCGCTTGGATCTCTTCTTGTGTCTCGGGTTCAAAGTCTGGTACGCATGCGACAATGGCGCCTGGGGCGGGAAGAGATGATGCCTGGCTTGTGGTCTTGACGTGGAGAAGACCTTCGCCGTAGCCGCGTGCTGCACAGTCTGCGATGACGGCCTCGACTTCTGCTTCATCGCGGTTGACGAGGTATATCGTTGTAGCCTGCATCTTCTTGCGAAGAGCATAAATCGCACTTCTCGCTGCACCTCCTCCTCCAACGACAAGAGCAGGCTTGTTATGGAATACAGCATCAGGGTCTGTGATGTTTTGGTAGAATGATTCACTGATACCGAGGACATCCGTGTTTGCGCCACAGAAGATTCGTCGGCCATCCTTCTCACGGATATACAGCGTATTGCAAGCGCCTACATCGCGGCACTCTTCTGTGAGTTCATCCAGGTAAGGAATGATGGCGACTTTGTTTGGCATAGTGACTGAGGCGCCTGTAACCCGTTAGCAAGGGTTCATCTTGATACAATTGATGAGAAACTTACCGTAAAAGTCGGGATGTTGAGCCAATTTTAAGAATCCAGGAATATCAGCAGAGTCAAGTCGAACTTGACCCCAATTGAGACCCAAATCTTGGTAAATAACATTATGAAGGAATGGTGATAGTGAAGCTGTGAGTTTTTTGCCAAACAAGTAACCGTGGCGTTCGAGTTGGGAGACTTGGTTTGATTGGAGGGAGTCTCCTGAAGGGTAAGATGTTTGTTGAACAGACATTGTGAGATGAGATGTGATGAGATGTATGAGATGGTGAGATGAGTAGTGATCCTTGAGGTGAGATGAGATGAACGAATGTCTGAATGCGGCGCACGACTTCAAGTACTCCCATTCAAAGAAAAGATAATCACCAAAATCCCGGTTGGAGGGTTTTTCCAGTGAATATCCACCCGCTAATTCCTGCTACCGATCTCTTCATCCGGGGTGCGTATACTAACGTCTTAGCAAGCAATGCCGAGTCTCCACCGGGTAAAGGCTTAACCATGGACCCCGGGTAAGCGATACACCAAGAAACATGATGTAAGTCAGGTTGTAAGTCCTGGAAATATTCTGGAAAAACGTATTGTAAAAGAGATAAGGGAATAAACGGTTGCTACCGGCTGATGATGACGGAAATCGTACGGAAAAGATGCGCATCTCGATTTGACGGGGTTTTGGATGGGATATATCTTATATCTTATGGCATGGTATTCTCCGATGTATATATCTCGATCAAATAGCCACAACGTCAGAGGCAGTTTATACAGCTTCATATAGCAATTCATCTCATACCATTTCGCATCAAGCCATATACCACCAAGCCATCACCTATCATACACCACCATACTACATTCATCATGCACAAACCATCTATATGCACAATGTCCCTAGGCCGCTCCTTTGCAGGCCACTCCCTCCCCGCCAAACTCACAGCCGCATCCCAAAACTCCTTCTCCGGCATAGAAGTCTTTTACGAGGACCTCGTCGATTTGTCAAAAGCCCTCCCCGGCGGCGCCACCCACGCAAACCAACTTCACGCCGCTCGCACAATCCGCGACCTCTGCGACTCTCGTAACCTAGAAATCATCTGTCTACAGCCTTTTATGCACTTTGGTGGTTTAGTAGACCGAGAGGCGCAAGAGAAGCAATTTGGGGAACTGGAACATTGGTTTGATCTTGTTAAAGCCTTGGGTACCGACTTGATATTGTTTCCTAGTAGTTTTCTTCCTGAGGAGCAGCTTTGTGAGGATGATACTGTGCTTGAGGGTGATCTTTTGAGAGCGGCAGATATGGGATTGACACAAGAACCCCCTGTTAAGTTTGCTTTTGAAGCACTTTGCTGGGGAACAAGGATTAATACTTGGGAACAAAGCTGGGATATGGTCCAAAGGGTTGACCGACCCAACTTTGGGATGTGTATCGACAGTTACAACATCCTCGGCCGAATCTTCGCAGACCCAACAACACCCTCAGGAAAGACCTCCGACTGCGAGAGTGTTACGAAAGAGTCCATCAAAAGACTTCTCACAGTGGACGTCTCCAAAGTATTTCTCCTCCAAGTGGCTGACGGGGAGAAACTCAATGCACCACTCGACACAAAGCATCCCTTTTATAACGCTGAACAACCGGCGAGGATGAGTTGGTCTCGTAACGCGAGATTGTTTTACGGAGAGACCGAGTATGGTGCTTACCTACCATGCAAACAACTCCTCCGCACGGTGGTGCAAGGACTCGGATTTGATGGCTGGTTGAGTTTTGAAGTGTTCAACAGACGGTTGACGGATACCGATGCTGTTGTGCCAGAGGAGTCAGCGAAGAGAGCTGCTGCTTCGTTTGAGAAGATGAAGATTGAACTTGGATTGAGGACTGAGGAGACACCAAGACTGCAAGCGAATCTGTAATACCCATTTTCTAGCATAATATCATAGGACAAAATAATCATCTGATTACTTATAACACATTCATTTTATAATTCATTTGACCCCGTCTGATCCCAATCACAGCTTTGTCCTCAACTTCAAATGCTTAACAGCGTACTCAATAGCAGCAGTATACCCAAACACACCCAATCCACAAATAACTGCCTCCGCCTTATCACACAAATAACTATGATGTCTAAAAGCCTCCCTGGCATGAACATTCGTAATATGAACTTCCACAAACGGAATATCAACTCCAACGAGTGCATCTCTTATAGCGACGCTGGTATGCGTGTAGGCGCCAGCGTTGATGATAATCGCATCGACATTGCCTCTCGCTTCGTGAATGCGGTCCACTATCGCGCCCTCCGAATTGGCCTGGAAAGATTGGAGTGTGGCGGAGAGACTGGATGCTTGTGCTGCTGCATCATTTTGGACGTCTTGGAGGGTTGTTGAGCCGTAGAGTTGAGGTTCTCTTGTACCCAAGAGATTGAGATTGGGACCGTTGATGAGGAGTAGACGACGAGACATGATTGATGGTTGCAGTATAATGTTTGCTATACAGAGTACTGCAGCCATCAACATCAATACTTATGAACCACTCCGCAAAAGTCTAATTCCGTCATGTCGTGCATAATCGGCACCCACGAACCATACCCCAAGCTGGCCCAAGCCACCCCGCAAGCCCGGTTAAAGCTTCATCCCCAGTCCCCGCCATCGATCTGCTTACCCCACGGCGCATATGATCCCGTAGTGCGGAACAAATCTGGGGGACGGTTCAAGACGGCTTTCACTAAATAAAACAGATCTGGATCTTCTGTTGACTTTATCCATCAGTGTTTCCTAAATTTATCCATTGTTGTTCTGGAAAAACGATACCGTGAACATGGATAGCCAAGAGTTGACCGAGATTTATGCTTTTGCCGTGCAATTGGGCAAGGATGCGGGGGATATGCTCATGGCTGCAGCCCAGCGCCGAATTGATGGGAATGGAGCTTCATCCAGTACCGTATCATATGTTGAGAAGGAAAACTCGGTAGACCTGGTAACCAAGACTGATAACGGTTAGTTGGTCGATTCTTGTTTGAACGTTGCTAAGTATTAGATGTCGAGAACTTCATTCGTACAACCGTCCTCAGTAAATATCCTGATCATGGGTAAGTTTGGTATCTGTTGTCGCATTGACTTGTTCTGACCTTTTAGATTCCTTGGAGAAGAGTCGTACTCGGCCGGCGCATCGCGAGATTACCTTGTCGGCGATAAACCAACATGGGTAGTCGATCCTCTCGATGGAACTGTCAACTTTACACATCTGTTCCCCATGTTTTGTGTATCGATCGCTCTCGTCGTCAAGGGTGTTCCAGTTATTGGCGTCATCAACGCTCCATTCCTTCGCCAATTCTTCTCATCATGCACAGGTAAAGGTGCATGGTTGAATGAGACCCAACGACTACCATTGATTCGAAACCCGATCCCCCCTATGCCTGCCAACGCTCCCAGCGGGTGCACATTCTCATGCGAATGGGGCAAAGACCGAAGAGATATCCCAGATGGCAATCTTTCGCGAAAGGTTGAATCGTTCGTCAATCTAGCCACAGAGAGGAGTGGACGAGGAGGAAAGGGTGGAATGGTTCATGGTGTGCGAAGTTTGGGAAGGTATGTGGTCGGGTCCTCAATACGACGACGGTATACTGACAGTTGCAGTGCAACCCTAGATCTGGCTTATACAGCCATGGGATCCTTGGATATTTGGTGGGAAGGTGGTTGCTGGGAATGGTATGTCGCAGCGATATTGCTTTCGAATTTCACCAATGCTAACATCAACAGGGACGTCGCTGCTGGTTTCGCCATTCTCGAAGAAGCTGGTGGTCTTGTAACAACTGCCAACCCTCCCAGCGATCCCGAAACTGCCGAAATAACAAGGGCACATCTTGGTGGCCGACTATACCTAGCGATACGGTAAGCAATTCCTCTAAATTCAAGATCCATACTAACTTAATCAGACCTGCAGGTCCATCAGAAACAGAAACCGCTCGTCAAACACAAGATCGAACAGTGAGAGAAGTTTGGAAACGAGTTCGAGAATTAGATTACAAGCGTCCGGGTGTATAATCCCGAATATTAATACAGTCAAAGCGTTTTATACGCACCATGCCCGTCCAAATAACAGTCCCCTTACAGGTTGTCCAGCTCCGACATACGAGAAACGAATTCCTCCTGCAATCGCCTCAAATACCCTGGTAGAGTTTCCTTGTTGCCTGACTCTTTGGCTTGTTTCAAGGCATCCTGGAGATTAAGAATGAGCTTTCGTCTAGCAATAAGCCTTGAAGATTCAGAGCTACGTTTGCTCGCTTCTCGTTTCGTTCGGATGTCATTTGCTATCTCTTCTGCTTTGTCAATAAAGCTTTGAGGGAGCCCAATCGCTCGAGCCAGGTTAATGCCGTAATGCTCTTCGCCTGTGATGGCACCTGAAGTGGCCTTGTAGAGCATTGTGATGTGTGGCAGTCCTTCTTGTGTTGTTGAACTGGTGGCCGCAAGGTGTAGGTTGAGAACTCCAGGTCGATCCGCCAGAACCTTTGTCAAGTCAACAAAGTGAGTTGCAAACCAGACAGATGCTCTGCTTTGGATCAAAGCTTCGGACATTGCAATCGCAATAGCCAACCCATCGCGGTTACTTGTAGCTCGCCCCAACTCGTCAATAATTGCTAGACTCTTGCCGTCAATGTTCCTGAGAATGAAAGCCATCTCACGCATCTCAACAGAGAAAGTGGAAAGGTTGCTCTCAATGCTGTCGTCGAGTGAAACACGCGCAAAGATGTTCTCGATGATTGGAAATGCAGCATATTCTGCAGGCACATAAGAGCCAATTTGGGCCATGATTTGAAGTAATGCGACCGCTCGGATATAGGTACTCTTTCCGCTCATATTGCAGCCAGTGACAATATGGAAGCAATACTGCTCCGTGGAATAATAGTCGTTTGGTACAAAGTCTCCATTCATGTTCTAATAGGTCAGTCAAGATTAATGGCGATGTGTTTTGACTAACCTTGTCGAGAACAGGATGTCGAGCCCCCTTCAATGCCAGTGTGCTGCTGATATCGGGTCTGACATAATCCCTAGTGGTAGCGAGCTGAGCAAAAGATGCAATCATGTCAGCCAATGCAATGGACTCGCAGACTCGAAACAGTTGTGGCACATCGTCTTGCAGTTCCTTCATCAGTTCCTGTATTACAAAGTCACTTCGAAGAACAACTTCGCTGGAGGTATCGTGAAGCCTGAGATTTAGCTTCACCAAATCGAGGGTCTGACATTCAATCTTGTCCTTCTTTTGTACCACATTGATCAAGACATCGGGAAGAGGTTCATTCTCAAAGTCGGCGGCCCGTAAGCGCAGCCAATACTTACGACCATTGTCATATCGGAGAGTGGCACCAAGTTTGTAGTTTTCTGACAGCCGTTAGCCCAGAATTGAAGCTCCATCTGCATACGCACCATTCAGCTCGCCAAGATGCAAGTGGATTTCTTCGGTAAGCTCTTTGTATGTCTGACGTGCAACATCAAGCATCCCATTGATGCCAGCTTTGACTGCAAAGGTCCTCTGATTGCGTAGATCCAGTGCAGACTTCATATAAGTGACATCTGCTTCGATGATTTGCCGGATCCTGCTGAGGGTATATCCTGTACTCTCGGGGCAACAGCGTCCTCGAATCTTGACAAGCAAATCAGACATGGTAGGCCCTAATGCTGTGTAAAGTTCTGGGATTGCTTCTAGGAAGCTTTTGATCATCAATATCTGGTTGATTTGTTCTTCAACCTTTTGGACGTTGGCATTTGTGGGTACAATGATCAACTGTTGTGTTTAGTATGAATCCAGAATACAGTCACCAACCATACCTTCGTCAAAACTTTTTCTATATCGAGGAACAGCTTGAGGGCTGTCTGTGTCAGTGACATCCTTCCCAATCAGATAGACATACCCTTGCGAATCTCTAGAAACATCTCCTCGTTCGTTGTCAACTCTTCGAGCGCATCATAACGGGTAAGTATGAACTTGTGAGCATTGGTTGGTGGTTGGAGAATATTGCTTCGAAGTAATCTAGAGCCCATGGGGGTTGACGTGTGGTTCAATAAACCGAACAACGAGTCTTTGGACTTGGAGTTGCGTAGATTCTGCATTATCTCGAGGGATTGGATTGCCGAGATGTCAATCAACATGGTATCCTCAGAGGGTCGGTATTGGATTCGGAGTGAATGTGGCACGAAGTTGATGTTGAACTTCTGATGGATGTACTTCATAGCCTAGACGCTATTAGCTCTGATGTGTGCTGAACAGATACACTTACTGCTGCAAATGAACTGATGGCATAGAACTTGCCCTGTGTGGCCACCTTCAATGGCTCAATATCACCTTTGAATGCTAGATTGTAAATATGCTCCCTTCCTTCTGATTCAGACCATGCAGACCGTTCCATTGCATCAATTTGAGTATCAGAAACAAGGTCTCGTACCAGAGAAAACAGGGTACTTGGATTGTTTGGGGGACAGGCTGTTGACATGAAGAGTACACGAGTAGGAGAAGACAACTGAATTTGGTGAACTGTCTTCCTGTAGGACTTGTTGTCACAAATTTGAGTGATGATAACTTCACCAATAGAAACATTGACGAAGGCTATTCCCACTGAAGGGGCAACTCCACGAGACTCACTAACAGCACAAACAACATCATGTGCCTCACTTTGTCCCAAGATTGAGGATACTCCTGTATTGCGTGATCTCCTTCCGGAAGATGTTCCTGGCCTGGATGGGGGACGGGCAGTAGGGGGTCGCGAGAAAGTCGTTACAGAAGCGGAATAGCCCGAGTAGTCGCTGTGACTGACTTGTGGTCTTCTGCTGCGATAGCCACTCGGAGTCGCGGGGTTGCCAGGATAGTCTAGACTACTGTTTCCTTGGAAGTAACGTGAAGAGGATCGACTGGAAGTTCGAGGTGGGATCGAGCGAGACATGTTGGCTTTCGTTCACTTCGAGGAGCTGTAGGGTAGTGTTTGACACGAGCGTAGCAAGAGGATCGTTTTCAGCCATCACCAATCCAATTTGGATCGATGATTGTGGGAGAGAAGAATTTGAAGCATTTGGAACGCAGCAATGGGGTCCTTCCCAAGCAGTGATGAGCATTGCCATGGCAGTGGGTTCCTTCCCAACTCATCGTCCGAAGTTCATGCTCCGTGTAAGAAAGGAAAGCAGGCATAACATGAAGAGCATGGTTGGAGAGTCCAAAATGACGAAAATGCTGCAATGAACGAATCCTCGAAACACACAAACGCGTCCAAGTTTCTAAAATGAGGAGTCAACGTTTTACTTTCATAAGACTTGATCCCTTACACCAACTCAAGCTTTAGATTACAACGAATCACCATTACTTTCAGCACCACAAATCCCAAAGATGTAATTTCTAAACCAACCAAGCCGGTATTAACGTTAGGGCATCTACCTATGTAAAAGTTTAAAGTCTTTGGTACTTAAACTTGAGATTTTTTAGTAGATGCAGAATAAACGTTCTTCACTGATCACTGGTATGGAAGTTCAGAGAGTCAACTATGCACCATTCCGTCAACCTCCCAATGATAGGTTTGATCATTCAAAGTTCTCATTTCTTTTTGTCTTGGATTTCAATCCAGATATCCATTTTGCTTTTCGCAAAGTGCCTCATCGAACTCATCGTTCGTAGCCGTCAGGGTATTAGAAGAATTGGCCTGGGAGAGCACAAGAGACGAAATAATTGCGTCATCTTGGTGTGCCTAGACTAGCACTTTATTCTGACAGCCTAAGCCGCAGACATTTCTTCTGTTACCCAACTGACAGGTATAAGCAGCTGCACTACCGACATTTAACCGCCAGAAATTCCTCACCTCCCCGCGATTACGCGGCTCACATCTGACACCGGTTAACGCCCAAATCCACACATCGTTGAGATCCGAACGCGTTGATCGCGTCGAACTCATATATATATCCAAGTATATCATGTTCGGCATCCTTGAGGCAGTCACAGTACCCCATTCGGGGATCTTCAACAGCTATGAGGAACTTTTTAAGGAACTCAGCGACCGCATGGAAAAGGAGGGTTACAAAATTGTCAAAGCTAGATCCCACCGAGGAAAGGTGGGCGGTGCAGACATTCCAGGAAACGACATAGTACGATGCGATCTCGTTTGCGATCGAGGCGGCCGGCCGTATCGCTGTATGGCGACGAAACACAAGACGACTACCAAGAAGACCGATTGTCCTTGGAAAGCAAAGGCAGTTCATCGAAAGACTATGGGTGGATGGGTTCTTACCATTACCTGCGACCAACACAATCACGAACCAGGCACTCCCGAACCACCGACCCCCGAAGCCGGAAGCGAAGATGAAACCAATATTGTTGAGGATCTTGAAGCTGATCAAAGCATGGATGCGGACGGCACACCACTTTTGACTCCATGGGGAGATGATGGGCCCGCACCTGATGTCGAGACTTCAGCTGCTATAAGGGTTGCAGGTGTCTCTGAGGCAGTCCTCCGCTTGACTGGCGATACCTTTCATCAATTCAAGACCGAATACCGCAAGATGTCCCACCCAGATCGGGTAAACACCTTGTCAACACTTCAACTTCGCATCGCCGCCATTTATGCTGTCCAGAATGAGGATTTGCAGAGACAAAAGCGCCAAGAGGCCCAAGACAAGCGACATCGGCAGATTGAAGAGACGAAGAGACAAAATTCAGTACAAAAGCAACGAGCCAGACAGCGTCGCCAACAGGTTGAACAGAATCAGCAGAATCAGCAGCAGCAGCAAATGCACCATATTCAGCAACAGCCCCTACCACAGACGCCTCAAGTTCAACCTCACATTCAACCACAAGCTCAATCACAAGCTCAAGCGCAAGCCCATGCTCAAGCTCAGGCACAGGCTCAGGCACAAAATCAGATGCTGCTGCAGACACAAATGTATCTTCCTCCAAATTCGCAACCGACACCAATTCCTGTGCCAAATATGGACATGCCGCAGTTCCAGCATTACGCCGGCCCCCCTAAGAGAATGCGCGGACGACCATCACAGGGTGGCTAGGAGCATATTGGATCTTCCCCGCAGGGCGCAGCCGATGTCAATGTCTGGGCCAGACGGGGAAACGGAAGTGTCACTGTACGCCGACCGCTCTGAACAAGACTACAATCTATCTTATGCAGGGTCTGCAACCGACACTAATCCCTATGTCCATAGTGGACTTGTCCCTCGAGAACTATATCGATTCCTTGAAAGGATGCGCGGAGACTATCACAGGGTGATCAGGAGCCAGAGACTACAAACTTACATGTACCCAATTCTTTTCTGTTATTAATTGATGAGTCAGAGGTTTCACAGACCGAAAAAGAAGAATAGGGAGAATGGAGTATGGATGAAGAACATGGTAAATATTGCTACTCTGAGAGATGGCATGGCGTTACAAGGAAATGGCGCTAGGAATTGTATTTTGGGTGTTTCGAGTTCAACATGACTCTAACGGAAACAAGGATATGGAACAGTCTGTTAGCAAGATAGAATGTCAAGCATTAAGAGACCTGTGCAAAAGTATAACCATTCAAGCTGCAGGGTCAAGTGGGTGACAGAAGAATTGTCCTCGGTGGCTTAGGTTGCCAAAATAAAGTAACCAAAGTACTAGGTTAAATTCCAGTAAGATAACTAAATCATTTCGTCTCATACTTTCGGCGGCTAATTCTTCTGACGAAAGACTACATTATTTTGTCTACGCCACTGAATTCTGCTGATTTGAGATAAGATTTGGCTGCAGCTTCTCACCGCCAAAATTTTCTAGATTTTGCCAATTGCCCCACTATCCCGCTCTGAATTTCCATAGCGAAAGTACAGCACGACAATATTCACGATGGCGACAATTGTACCTCCCCCGTCCAAGCGACAGAAGAGAGAGAATCTCGAGATTACTTCGGTTCAGCAGGATGTTACAACGTTTGCTTCTGGGCCTGCTGGCTCCTTCAAGGCCAGGTTCCTTGATGGAGACGGAAAGCAGATGGCCGATGTGATTGAAGTTCCTCTTGCAGATGCTTCAGAGAAGAATTTGTCGCTATTATTGAATACGCTACTTGCGAGGGTATGTTTGATCAACTGCGCATGGAACAATTGCTAACATTTAGCAGGAAAAGGAAGAATTTTTGCCGTATCGATTCCGAATTCATATCCCCGATAGCGAAATCATTGTGGACCAATATCCTACCGATCTTCTTCAGCTTCTTCGTAACCATGGTATCGAAAATCCCTTCGAAACGACCGTTACTCTTAGCGCTGAGCCACAGGCTGTTTTCAAGGTCCAGCCTGTGACGCGCATGTCCCACAAGATTCCCGGCCATGGTGAAGCTATCCTCGCAGCACAGTTCAATCCTAGAAACAGCAACAGACTCGCAACTGGATCTGGTGATAAGACGGCGCGCATATGGGATACTGAAACTGGTACTCCTAAATACACCCTTTCGGGCCACTCTGGTTGGGTTCTGGCTGTTTCTTGGTCCCCTGATGGTATGCGCCTTGCTACTGGAAGTTATGACAAGACTGTTCGTCTCTGGAACCCTGATACTGGAAAGGCTGTTGGAAACCTTTTGACAGGACACTCAAAATGGATCACAAATATGGTTTGGGAGCCTTATCATCTTTGGAGAGATGGCACACCACGACTTGCCAGTGCTAGTAAGGATGCCACTATTCGCATATGGATCGTCAACTCTGGCAGAACGGAGCATGTTTTGTCTGGACACAAGAGCAGTGTCAGCTGTGTTCGCTGGGGAGGAGAGGGTCTTATCTACAGTGGAAGTCACGATAAGACAGTCAGAGTGTGGAACGCCGAGAAGGGAACCATGGTGCACACTCTATCAGCTCACGTCCACTGGGTGAACCATCTTGCGCTGTCTACAGATTTTGTCTTGAGGACAGGATTCTACGACCATACTCCTGTGCCTGAGACGGAAGAAGGAAAGCGAGCCAAGGCTAAGGCGAGATTCGAAAAGGCTGCCCGATTCCAGGGTAGAATTGCCGAGCGTTTGGTTACTTGCAGTGATGACTTTACCATGTATCTTTGGGATCCTGCACAAAGCACAAAGCCAGTTAACCGTATGCTGGGTCACCAAAAGCAAGTCAACCACGTCACATTCTCTCCGGACGGAACTCTCATTGCCAGCGCAGGCTGGGATAACCACACCAAGCTCTGGAACGCAAGGTAAGATATCCAACTTCATTCAAGCATAGCATCTCATACTAACTCATCCAGGGACGGCAAATTCATCAACACCCTTCGAGGTCATGTCGCTCCTGTGTACCAGTGCGCTTTCTCAGCAGACTCCCGACTTCTCGTCACAGCATCAAAGGACACAACACTCAAGGTCTGGTCGATGGCTACTCACAAACTCTCCAATGATCTGCCGGGTCATGCGGATGAGGTTTACGCAGTGGATTGGGCACCAGACGGCAAGAGAGTCGGCAGTGGTGGAAAAGACAAGGCTGTCCGGGTTTGGCAAAATTAGAATTCTAAAATGGTGTTGTTATTGGTACAGAGTCAAGATACCCTATACTGCGCGTTTTTCTTTTCGTGACTGAAACTTTTCTGGGGCGCAGTAAATGTGCTTATCTTAAGAATGCTATAGAGGGATGCTTCACGGCAGACTTCCGAAGCGCGCGCAATGCAAGCAGACGCTCTTCTCTGTTTGACAGATCATGCATGCACGGGAGTTGGCTCTAGACCTGGCTGTGATCCAACCTGCATCTGTCCCCACCTACCAGCACAATGGTACATCGCCCTGATAGGTTCGCTTTTACAAGGGAGGGCACGGGCAAGGAAGATGGTAGAACAGATGAAGCTCACGATACGTTGGAAATGTCTAGAAAGTGGTGTTGTGGGGTAAAGTCACGCTACTGTCGAAATGTCTGGAAATATCTTTACGACTGGACGTATAAACAATTCGAGTCATTCCTTTACAGTCTACATGCATGCTGCCCGGACCGGCATTGCTTAACATCTTCTAGAAACTGCCCACGAGGTTACCCCGCTGATCGTGAGTGGATGATACGATTTACAAACCCTGGGAAGCGTCGGGCTGAATATATGCCCAAGTCTATGCGGGGAATATTGATTCAGGTCAGTATCAGATTGAGTTATTTAAAAACTACTCATTTAGCCAAGAAGAGGATGCTTTTCTATCGCCGAACATGTCCTCTTTCAGAATGATCCGTCCGGTTCCGTATGGGCCCCGGTCCTCCGGCTGGCTGTGGACTCAGTTGAAAGCCGAAGAATGGAACCCTGTTGCTGGGGATGTTGTGTGACGGTTTGGAAAGTTGGAGAAACATTGGAGATGAGACAATCAATCACTGCATTATTAGTGAGCAGTTGATACTTACATGTGATAATTCTGATGTTACTTGCGGCCTGAATCACTCTCCGCTGACGGTACATTCTCTATGCGTCCTACCTGTCTTGAGCGTCTGGGCAATTTCAATGTGACACGGACCGGATATGCTCTTTTTACCCCAAACCAAAATCCTAGCTCTCATCAGGCACGGTTCCCATTCCATGCCAGTTGCCCGAGGCACAGTAATTGTTTCCGCCTGAATTTTAACGGCAAGGAATGATCCACCACGGTGAGAACCTGCGGGGTGCGTCTAAGTCGATGAGAGCGTCAAGTGTACCTGATGATCTTTTCTGGTCAACAAACTTTATTGACGGCTGCTTTGATCAAAGGTTTGTCGTTAGTATCTACCTAGCTCTAAGGAATGCCGTTGAACAGATGTACATAATGCAAGGTGCACAACACCGGCTATCGTCATGCCGCTTCCAATCGCGTGGTTCATGCGGCTTTTGTTCAAAGCATTCAGCACGGAAAGTAGAAACGGCCCGTGTAAGACGGCGTGGTAATGGTAGACGGGCCGGTGCATCCAGGCAATGACAAGGGTAGGAGTCGAGAACGAGATATCGAGTTGCTTTTGTATCACTTCGCGTAGAAGAATCGATATGTGATTGACAGAAGATGGTGTGCTTGGGCTGCTATCATGATATTGGTCCAAGAATAGCGACGTTTATGGTACAGTAAAACATGAAGGGAAGATGGGAGACGCCTGGTATTTTGTACTTGCATGCACGGACTGGAGGAAATGTCCCGGATGTTTTGATCAAGGTTGTATCTCATCAGGTTAAAAGTGCATGATCGACAAAACAGGGACTGTCGATTTGAGAGGCCTCTTGACTGTTTATTGGGTGCCATAGTGCCCAGCTTCTGTCAATGTAGGTGTTATTGGGGTAACTCTGCATTGGAGAGAAACTCAACTCACAGCCGAAGGCATTTGTTATTCCCCTCAGATGTAAATCTCCTTCCCCATTGATCAGCATTTACTCCAAATGCCGGTTATCATGTTCCTGTATGCGTCTATTCTGCATCGTGATCTGTTCAAACACATGCATGTTGTGCCTTGGTGGTAGGTTGTCAATGCTCCATCTCTCATCATCCATACATCATCCTTGTTTTCTGTCCATTGTCTTCTATTCTGGGGCCAGTCTTTAGCCTACCCGCCTGACAGGCTAGGTATCGTGGGCCTGAAACTCCACTAACAGTTACTGAATCGGTCCATGCTCGATTTCGATGTCTTTTTGAGAAGAATGATTAGAAAATAACGACGAAATAGTAAAGAATAGATTTAGAAACAAGAATAAGGTTCTGTTCTAAATAAGCTAGATGCTCTTTAGTATCTATTTCTTTATGTTTCCACAACATCCCATTTGTACCTGGAAGTTGTATCAATCTACTGACTACCTATTGGGTCATCACGGACCAAACTCTCCTGTCTCGAGATCCTCAACAACAGATCCCGATTTCTTTTCTCCTAAACTACGTCACGTCTGATCTCGTGTATGTATATTTTTTCTGTTGACTTCTTGTTTCTGCAATAGACCACCCATCGGCCCTTTATCAGACCAATTGTTCTTCTCTCCACTTGACTCTACTTCTATTTTATCAGGTACCAACCGTTGAGGCTCTAGAGGCTCAAACTGCCCTTGTCTGTCTATCATTTCAGCACGTTTAAACAGGCATTACGTCAGTGTGAGTGCTTTGCTTGGTCCTCCACTTCCATACATTTATCCATATCCATCCCATACATATAATCACGGCCCAGACCTGACAGGCCTCTTTTATAGGTTCCAGGTTGCATCCCCTTTTGGAAAATACCTCTTTTTTTTTGTCTGCAATTAACAAAAAAAACCTTTAATTGCCTGGGTCCCCATAAGAGCAGGAGCTTGAATCTCGGAGCTATCCAAGCTTTAAACTCGAACCACCTGACGAATCTCACGACTCGGAGATTTTCTCGTTGCAATTATTTATCCTCGAGTGTTTTCCTTGCAAAAACATCTTGTCGCTTCTGCGCGCAATCTTCCCTTTGCGGTATCATTCGCCACTTTCGTCGAACATCTGAGCGCATCTGCGACAAAGAGGCGTTTTGTCTGCGACAAGCTACTTCTCTCAACAAAAACCGACGCCTTTCCGTTTTACTCTTTCATTTTCAGCTTTACATCCACATGAAGTCGTCATACGAGATTACTCAATAGTATCATCAATCCAGCTCGTTGAACTCGAGTTTCAATTCGGATACTCCGACAACACCAATACTCGTAAAATACTCGACAAATTACTGCCAAAATGACGGTCTTTGTGTGTTCACTGTATGTCCTTGAGCATTTTCTCGACTCCCCCGCTTGCCCCTCCATGAACCCACCTTAGCGAGAATGACGAAAGCTAACATGACGATAGCTTCCTCCCAAAAACCATACATTTTACCCTCCCCGGTACTCCGCCTCCCGGCGTCGATCCTGCCCGAACTTCATTGTCTGGCTCTTCCAACATTAACCTCGGAGGCGACACTCGAGCTTCATTGTCTGGATCTTCAGCTCCCAAGACTGCTGCCCTTCCTCCCAAGCCCGCTGCTCCCGCTGGTGGACGACCTGCGCCTCTTAACCGTCAACCGAGTCTTTTCCAGAAAGACGATATTACACCTCCCCGAACACCGACCGAAGAGGTTGATCAAAGTCTATTTGCGAACGAAGATGGAATCAGAATACCTTTCCCTCAAGGGAGACCCGGCTCTAATGCTGGCGGTGGAAAGCCTTGGGGTAGTCGAGCCAACCAGCCCAAGTCGCGAGCCAGCTCTCCTCCTCCTCCCGCGTCATTGTCCGAGAACAACCGTACTATGCAAAAGGCCCGAGAACTAGGACGTCAGGGTGTTTTGCAACCTAGATCTCTTGTTCGAAGCGACAGTCATGACCGAGTCTTTGCTTCTGCTGGTTGGATGGTTGTGAATGCTGATCAAGGTAATGGTGGTCTTCGTAATGCTGCCGATGCTGCTGCTCGTGATGGCAAGATTGATGAGATTACATGGGTTGGTACTCTTGGCATGCCCACTGATGCTCTTGAGGGTACCGCGCAAAAGCAAGACATTGAGGATGTTCTGGCTACTGAACACAACATGTTGACAGTCTTCTGCTCCGACAAGGATTTCGACGGACACTACGCTCACTTCTGCAAGCACATTCTCTGGCCCGTCTTCCACTACCAGATCCCCGATAACCCCAAGAGCAAGGCATACGAGGATCACTCTTGGAAGTACTACGTCAACGTTAACCAGGCCTTTGCCGACCAGATTGTCAAGAACTGGAAGCGAGGAGATGTTGTCTGGGTTCACGACTACCATCTGCTTCTTGTTCCTGGAATGGTTCGCAAGAAGATTCCCGAGGCCAAGATTGGTTTCTTCCTGCACGTCGCTTTCCCTTCATCCGAGGTTTTCCGATGCCTGGCCGTCCGAAAGGAGCTTTTGGAGGGTATGCTTGGTGCTAACCTCGTCGGTTTCCAAATTCACGAGTACGGACGACATTTCCTCCAGACTTGCAGTCGCATTTTGAACGCCGAGGCTACGCCAGATGGCCTTCAACTTGAGGATCGATTTGTTGATGTTATTCATCTGGCTATTGGTATTGACCCTGTCAGTCTTCGCGAGCACCTCGATGCCCCGGAGGTTGCCAAGTGGTTACAAGTTATGCAGGATCGCTACAAGGGCAAGAAGCTCATTGTCGCTCGTGATAAGCTTGACCACGTTCGCGGTGTTCGCCAGAAGCTGCTGTCTTATGAGCTGTTCCTCAACAAGAACCCTCAATGGCGTGAGAATACTGTTCTCATCCAAGTTGCTCTTTCGTCCAGCGAAAAGAGTGACCTCGAGGCCACCGTTAGCGACATTGTGACCCGAGTCAACTCTTCGTGGGCCAATCTTGCGTACCAGCCAGTTGTTTACCTCAAGCAGGATATTGACTACGCTCAATACCTTGCTTTGTTGACCATTGCCGATGCGCTCATGATTACTAGCCAGCGTGAGGGTATGAACTTGACTTCTCACGAGTACCTCTTCTGCCAGGATGGAAAGCTGTTGCCTGAGAAGAAGCATGGCTCTCTTATTCTTTCCGAGTTTACTGGTACTTCATCTCTATTTGCCAAGAACGAGCTTGCTGTTAACCCCTGGGATTACCGTGCTTGTGCCGATGCCATCAAGCAGGCTTTGGAGATGGGCGATGAGGAAAAGGACCAGCGATGGAACAACCTTTACAGCCGTGTTGTCAAGCATACTGGAGCTCATTGGTTTACTCAGTTCCTTGGTCGTCTTGATATTGTCTACGAGGAGCAACACAAGCGAGATCAGACTTCTGTTCCTCGTCTGTCTGTCCCTGCTTTATCTAACAAATACGTCAATGCTCAGCGTCGTCTGTTCATCATTGATTACGAGGGCACACTTGTTGCTTGGGGTCCTGTGAACCAGATTATCCCCATCAGCCCTCAGCGAACGCTCGACGTCCTCAACGATTTGCTCCTTGACGAGCGCAACACTGTCTACGTCATGTCTGGTCGACGACCTGAGGAACTTGACCGTGTATTCCGTCGCGTTCCTAACCTAGGTCTTATTGCCGAGAATGGATGCTTCCTGAAGGCCCATGGAGATGATTCATGGACTGAGATGGCTGATCTCGAGCACATCAAGGACTGGAAGGAATCTGTGCGACCCATCATGACATACTACCTTGAACGTACTCCCGGAGCCGAAATTGAAGAGCGCCGCTGCAGTTTGATCTTCCACTACAAGAGTGCGGAGGATTATGAGACCGCCTCACGACAAGCTTCAGACTGCGCCAGTCATGTCAACGATGCTTGTGAATCTCAGCGCGTGCATGCCATCGCTCTTGATGGATGCATCGCTGTTGAACCTATCGACTGGACAAAGCGAACTGCCGCCCGAAAGGTTTTTGAGACTCTCAAGGAGGAAATGAGCTCTACTCAAGAACACAAGCAAGCCGTTGACTTTTTGATGGTCATTGGCGATGGACGAGAGGATGAAAAGGTATTCAAGTGGGCCAACAGACTACAAGACGACGGCTCTGTACAGAATGTCGTGACAGTTAGTCTTGGTAACCGCAATACCGAAGCAACAGCCACCCTTACGCAGGGTGTCAGTGGTATGTATCCTATTCTGAACTTATTGAACCTATGCTAACGGTTTAGGCGTCCTCTCTTGTCTTCAGCGTCTTGCCTCACTTGAGTGAGGAGTAAAGGAATCATTGTGTTATTGTATTGCATTTTGTGCCGTTGGCGTTGGGTCAGCGGGCGCAGGGGTAAATTAGGAAAGGTCACGTCAGAGACGACATCAAAAGAGTAGTTCCATATGAGTTTTGTTTGTCTTATAAGAAAAGCCGGTTTCAATTGGATTTCAATCTCTACTCCCGTATGTGTTTGATGTTAAGGGATTGGTTACACGATGACAAACGTATATGAAATTATATCCATCTTCAATCATCAACAGCCCCGAGCCTTCCGTCTCGTTATATGGCTGTTTCCATCAATTTAGCTATCCAATCATGACATCACAGCTGAATCCTTGACAACGAATGGCATGCAAAGAACCCCGCGGTCAATTGCGACATCGGCGGGTCAAGAGTCAGCGGGGTCCATAAACTATTTATTACATCCCGCTCACTACGTGATGTTATAAGTTGACAGACATTACCTGTGGAATCAATTGTTGACTACAGCAACATCAAAATGTCTGCCTTTCCCCCTCCTCCTGTAAACACAATCGATTGGTCAAACGTCGGCTTCAAAGTCCGCGAAGGTAAGCTCTAGAATACTATCTCCAGATAGCCAGGTATACTGACAATCCAGTCAACGGCCATGTCGAAGCAACTTATTCTCGAAGCACCGGCAAATGGACACCCCTTCGTTTCGTCGCAGACCCTTTCATGCGCATCCACGGCATGGCCCCAGCCTTGAATTATGGTCAACAAGCCTATGAAGGCCTCAAAGCATTCCGTACCCCCAATGATGCAGGAATCACCATCTTCCGACCCGACCGTAATGCCAAACGTCTTCAGCATTCTGCAGAGGTAGTTTCCATGCCGTTGGTCCCAGAGGAATTGTTCATTCAGGCTGTCAAAGCTGCTGTCGCGTTGAACGCGGAGTATGTTCCTCCCCACGAGACTGGCGCGGCGCTGTATATCCGTCCTCAGCTTTACGGATCTAGTGCACAGCTAGGTCTGTCACCGCCTGATGAGTATATATTTGCGGTGTTTGTCATTCCTACGGGTGTGTATCACGGCGCTCATCCCGTGAAGGCTCTTATTTTGGAAGATTTCGATCGTGCGGCGCCGAATGGGACTGGAAATGCCAAGGTGGGAGGAAACTATGCTCCTGTGCTGCGATGGAGCGATAAGGCGCGTGATGAAGGTTATGGTATCACGCTGCACTTGGATAGTGTGCGTCACGAGGAGATCGACGAGTTCAGCACGAGTGGGTTTATTGGTGTGAAGACCAACGGTAGTGAGACTACGCTTTCTGTGCCGGATAGCAAGAATGTCATCGACAGTGTCACGAGCGACAGTATCCAAGAACTTGGACGCAGTTATGGCTGGAAGGTTGAGAAGCGCGCGATCAAGTACTCTGAACTTTCTGAGTTTAGTGAAGTTTTCGCAGCGGGTACTGCAGCGGCGCTTGTACCTATCCGATCTATTACGAGACGGGTTGGTGGTAAGGAGGAGGTTGCGACGTATATCCAGGATGGAAACGAGGAGCCTGGTCCGCTGTTTGAGAAATTGCTTAAGCATCTGAAGGATGTTCAGCTTGGACGGGCAGAGGACGCTTTTGGATGGAGAGTTGATGTTGGGGCTGGGGATAGGGATATTGAGGGGAAGCCTGTTGGGGGGTATGGGGATGCTACGCCGCCTGTTGACCAGATGGATTAGATAGTTTATTTGAGCAAGGTAGATTCGGTGTTTCAAAATGGGTAATATCTTGGGATAAAAGTCGCATTTGGTACAGCGTGCAACGGGATATTGTGCTTGAGATCACGTACTCCGCGATTCAACTTGGTGCTAGAGTGAGCTTAACATGTCAATATCCCCACAAACTGTTCTAGTTTTGATTGAATGTGTGATTTCATTCATCATGTATCATCGGGAACAAATTCGAGCCATCCACATATCACCAAGTCTCCCAACCAAGTTCCTCAGCCTCCATAGCCTCCATAGCCTGCAGCGCCCAATAATCACGACATCTGCTATACTTCCAGCAGATATACCATAACTCAGGGTCCTGCCTGACCCGAATAGGTTCGTCCATCGGATCCCATCTTTTAACTTCCCCTTCTTCAAGTTCGAAAGGTACAGGATCAAAATCGACAACACGCAGATTGAGAGCTTGTTCGTTGTGGTCAGGAGGTGCAGGACCCCATTTGACCTCTTTGTCCGTACACATGAAGAAATATTGACGGTAGCCTTGAAGTTCGGAGTGTTTCAGCCATGGTAGACCGGGGAGGTTTTGGGCATTGGGGATAGTAGGTCGAGGCTCTTCATCCTCTTCATCGTAGAGTGATGTTTCCGGTGAATCATAACCATCAGAGGTATAATCAGTAAGAACTTCATTCCCGTTGAAATCAATGTCTGGATCTGCCTCTCTCATCCTCTCCTGCTCCTCCTTCATAGCCTTCCTTTCTCTCACAGACTTCATCCTTCTTTCTCTTCGGCTGTCCTTGGTAGCGTCCCTCACATGACGGATTTGACGCCACACAGTCCCCCTGGAGGCTATTTCCTTGCGATAATGTGCGACGCATTCCTCTGGTGTGGCGCTTGGTAGGAAGAAGAATTCGAATCTAAATCTCTGACCAAGATAAGGATCGCTATCATGGTCAAAGGTATCCTGGAAGTTGCTGGCGTCAAAGTCTTGAGGGATTTCTGAGTTGACCATGTAGATCACCCAGACAGATAAAGTTGGCAGACGTTGAGTCTTCAGGCCGTGCCATGACATTATGGCTGGGTTGCCAGCGTGGTCTTTAAAAGTGACCTGATGGTTTGCATATTTCGATTCACCCTTTCTGCGCACCATTTTTGAGATTAGAAATGTTGTAGAAATGAGAAGTCAGAAGTTGATGTGAGGTTGAAGAAAGGGAGACTGTTGGAATAGTCACGGTTCATGGATATATATTGGATAATGTGCTATGACCATGTCAGTCTAGGCAGCCATCCCATATACCCACTCTTCAACACCATTACGATAATGTATTCATATAATCCTATTCGGATTTCTAGATCATGTAACTTGCAGTATCGATCTAGCCTACTTCATGAAGAGTGAAATAGTAAATCCTGCCAGATGAAAGGGTCTCATCCATTATCATCAGTATCCAATGCAGCAATTGACATGGTGTCTTCTGCCTGACACAGTATCTTCAGCTTCTTCTGCCAGGCTATCACAAACAGTGCACACAAATTGTGTTATCTTCCATGTGTTAGTCGCACTCGCGATACTCACCCGTCTCGTCTATCTCGAAGAACCCAAGACCATGTTTGCCCCTCCCGCGAAACCCCCGTAGCTTGGTTGACGGCTCGTTGCATACGAATGGTACGACAAGTCAAGGCAAACATTATACCCTTTGGGGGTTGCGGATCCGGGGAGTGTAACAGGACTTTTTCATATATAGGACCCTTGTTGTTCTGATGAGGAGCGTCCCTGTGATGAAAGATGTTAGTCTGACGTGGTGTCGGAGCCGTAACCATCACTTTACTCACCTCAACCACCATCTTCATCACCACTGACCCAAAATGTGTACATACTCTTTCCAACGCATGGTATGCTGCTGCGCCAAAGGTCCCGAATGTCCCCAAATGACCCGCGGCCGCGCCATAATCGGCGGCGAAGCCTTCCACTACATCGACATGTTCTACGCCGTCGACGATCTCGGTTCAGCATGCGACTACCAGCGTCGACTCTTTGGACGCAACGCCGGTCCCACGATGCATTGTCCGAGATATGCTTTTGATGATAAGAGGATTATCAAAGGGTCCTTTCGAAAGAGTGAGCTTGCTTGTGTCAAGTGTGCTGAGACTTGTGCTCCGCCGAGTTGTACTTGGCAGGCTCCTAGGGCTGAGAAGGAGGAGGGGAAGCAATAAGCTGAGATGAAGTGGGAGGGGAAGGTAATTAGGGGTGAAAACTGGCGGTTTGGTGTTAGCTATGATGGGCATGGTCGTCTATATTGGAGGGTGTTTCTGTATGATGGTTATGTTACTTGTATGACGGGGTATCTTGAGAACAGTCCGAATTGCCAAATACTTATTTTGCATTTGCTCCATGGATTCTGCTTTTCTCCTGTCTCGAGTTGTAAACCTCTGTTAGACCCCATTCCTAAGACCAGTTGGCCATGAGACTGCAGGCAGGTGGTTATCACTGGTAAGCTCAGTTCACCTACCTAGATTATCAGGTTTGCTCCACCTACCAGCTCCTTCTCTCTCCCGATCCCATTGCTTCTTCCTTCCTCAGAGTCCTCTCACAGAACGGAGGTTTTACAATTTAACATCACCCCCTCTGCTATCTGTTCCATCAACACCACCATGGATGAGATGAAAGAAAGCCCCAAGAAACCTGCAGGTTAGTTCTCTCGTCCCTCTAAATCCATTCATATGTTTAATAACTACCTGCTTAATCAGCCACGCTCGAGCAGCGATTCGAAGAAGCATGGAGACTTTGGAAAGCAGGCGAAGACAATGCTGCGGAGACCATTGCCAAGAACCTGCTCCTCGAACCTCGCCTTGGTAAATATCACAAGGCCAGCATGCATACGCTTCTTTCCGCATGTCCCAATGATTGCGTTGAGCATGCCCTCGAGGCTGTGCGTCTCTGCACTGCGATCCTCAAACTCAGCGATCTCATTGAGACCGAGCGAAGCAACATCAATGTATACATTCAGTATGCCAATAGAGTTCTCGCCAGGGCTCGACAAGAACAAGCCAGGATCGACCAAGAGACCCAAAAGAAACAGTAAGAGTGGCTGACCAAGAATATAAGAGCACTGGCTAACGTATACACAGGCGCCTTGATACCGAGGAAGCTGGCAGCGACTAGTCAATGATTCTACGGCGATGAAGTGGAATAAGGTATCTCGTCTACCCTCTAAGGTTTAGGTCCCTATAATAAAGTAGCCTAAGTGATAGTCTGAGTTGCAATAAAGTGACTAAATTATCTCGTCGTCTCTTATGATTTTCGGGTCAATTCTTCCAGTACCCCGATGCCTGCTGCTAACGAACGTTCGATATAAGTAGAGCAAGGGCTTGATGAATAGAACTCATTTAAATTTACATGCTTTGCTAAACTAATCATGTTCCTGATTGCTCTCCAATCTCCTATTTGCCGTTGACTCCGTTTGAACTTCCATTCGTCTCCAATCTCGAGTGACAACCCTTCGCAGGCGCTCCATTCCTCGCAGTAGCACTCTTCCCCTTGTTCGCAATGATATCATTCGCAAGCTTCATCTCTCCATTCATAGCATTATGGCATCCGTTAAACTTCATGTCCTTAATTCCATCATATCCCTTGATACCGACTGACTTCTCGAGTCTCTCAGCAATCTCGGGATCAACTTCACGGAAGATGGCGATTTGTCGCTTGAGTGGCTCCTCTTGTTTGCAAAGCTTCATCTTGCCTGTGACGTTGTTGATGAAGCGCTCTCTGGCAGCGTCATCGAAGACATTCTTCCACAGGGCACGGGGAGCATTAAAGTCCTCTGGGCGAATTGCGGTGAGGAATGTGATTGCTTCACCGGTGAAGTGACCGTGTGTCTTATCCATATCGACTGTTCGAGTGCGGAACTGAATTGGATCAATGGATGAGAGGTAGTTGGGTCGAGCGCCTTGGTTGTAGAAAGCCATCTGGCCATCGCGCTGGAAGTTACCAAATTTGTATCCTGTCCTGTTCGCGTTTACAGGAAGTTGCTGGTAGTTTACTCCAAGGCGGTGGCGGTGAGTGTCAGGGTAAGAAAAGAGTCTGGACTGAAGAACAGGGTCTGCCGAAGGTTCAATGCCAGGTACTAGGTGAGAAGGATTAAAAGCAATCTGCTCGATCTCGGCAAAGTAGTTAATAGCGTTTTCGTTCAATGTGAACTCTCCGACCTTTCGGCGAGGGAATTGCTTCTGGGGCCAGACGTGGGTCAGATCAAAGATGTTGATCTTCTGCTTCTCCCACAACTCTTCAGCCTCCTTGGGAGTCATGGTCTGAACTTCAAAAGTCCACTTGGGGTAGTCTCCGTTTTGGATTGCCTCGTAGAGATCCTTTTGGGAGAAGTCGGGCGAGTATTCAGCCGAGTCCTCCTGGGTAACAAAATCGATTCCTTGCATAGACTTAAGGTGAATCTGGCAATAAACCCAGGTGCCGTCTTTATTGACGAGCTTGAAGGTATGACCGCTGTATCCATGCATAAATCGATATCCCTAAATTTGTCAGTTTCTCTCTTGGTCATCTGGCAGAGATACTCACCTTAGGAATTCCACGATCACCCATGAGAATCATTACTTGATGAATCGACTCTGGGTTTTGGGACAAGTAGTCCCAGAAAGCGAAAGAATCATCGGCATGGGTGAGATGAGTGCCTTGTACTGTTAGTTATCGCCATATCTTGTAGTGTTTTGGTGTTGACTCACTGGGATCGCGCTTTTGAGTGTGAATGAAGTGAGGGAACTTTGCAGGGTCCCTCAAAAAGAAAACAGGGGTATTATTGAAGACCATGTCGAAATTCTGAAAGCTTTATTAGCATCATTCTCGTGGTGTTTTGGTGTTGTGGTTGTGATAACTCACCCCCTCGTCGGTCCTCATCTTGACCGAAAACCCACGCGGGTCTCTCGCCATATCATGCGAACCCGACTCTCCACCAACAGTAGAAAATCTCATAGAAACAGGACATTTCTTTCCCTTAGTCCCAAAGATATCCGCAAGACACAAATCATCCATGGGGTCAGTACACTCAAAGAAGCCATGAGCGCCACTGCCCTTGGCATGGACAACACGCTCAGGAATACGCTCGCGATCGAAATGAGACAGAAGATCAATTAAATGAAAGTCTTGGAGAAGAAGAGGTCCATTTTCGCCGCATCGTTGAGTCTCGTAGGGATGCGGCATGGGGACGCCATTGCTGGTGGTGTAGAGAGTTTCTTTGGATGTCGCTTGACGATCCTCTTCGTAGGACTGGAATTGGGAGGCTACGTGAGCCGCGAAGGATGTGTCTGTAGCTGATGGTGCCATTTTGGATATCAAGTTATCGTGATTAACTACGTTGTCACTGAGGTCGTTTGAACCAAGGCTGTATTCATTTTATACTGTCCCATCTCATGCATTGCCTTGGTCAGATTTGACTGGCCAGGGTCTTTCTATGACGCGGTGAACATTGGACTGCATGCTCCTGGAGAAGATGTTCCCGATCATACTCGGCGATGAGCGATGACTATTACAACTTCGATGATTGGTTTATCGAGATTGTCAAATCTTCGATGGATGATGCTGCCTTAGTTATGTTCTGAATGAGGTTAGATTCATGACATCACGACTAGTGAACTCGGGAGAGGCGTGGTCCTCAGTGTATCGGAAGAATTGACTGCAGCATAAGACACTAATATATGATTTGGTCAATTTATGCTAGCTTAGACTAGCATTTCGGCTACTTTATTATGAGTCTGTGCCTTAGACGGCTGGTTGAGTGACGATCGAGATACAGTAGATCGAAGAGGTTGAGAGTTGGAGGATTGGGTCTAGACTTCTATAGACCCTGGAATCGCAGATCGTCGATGAAGAACTGTAAGCATTTGCCAAGGACATGCGAGATCTTAGCTTGTTGTGGGGCAACGACTGCCGGTGGATACGGGTACCCTAGAGACAGTCAAGTTCGGACATTTCTATCAGTTGAACAATGGAGAGAGTCTAGGTGGGTAATAGAAGAAATGTCCTTTAAGGCTTAGACTACCATAATAGCATAACCTAAATGCTGGTCTAAGCAGGCATAAAGCGACTAAATTATTTCGTCTCCTGTGCTTTTGGGGGCTGATTCTTCTGATGCCGAGAGGATACGGATACCCTCCACACAGCCAGGTCCGGATATTTCCATTATGTCGAATACTAGAGACATCATTTGAAATAAACGCTGATTGTCTTGGAAAATCTAACATCTAGCCAACATGTTTGTAAACGCTGCATCGTATTGTTGCGGTCACCTCCTAGCCCCGGGATTATAACGAAACTCAAAGTCCCTCCGTCGCATCTCTTGTAGTTCTCGCGCTCGTTGGATGCGTCGCATGATTCTCTCCTCCCTAAAATCCTCCCAAGTCCAATCAATCCCTGCCCTATAATCGATCAGCAAACAGTCTTAAACTCGGAGCGAATTCCTTACGTTTCCCGCAGCAAGTCATCGACCACTAATATCTCGGCAGCAAGTCTCTTGACTTTCTCCTCAAGAGTGAGTTGCTCCTCGGCCAACGGCTTTCGTACGGGGTCGGATAAGTGCTGGTGCAGGCGAAAACGGACTTCGCGGAGGCGACTCCCGGTTTGGTTTAGCTCTATTAAAAGGCTCGCTCTGATAGCGGGCAGCTGTACGTGTGGACTGCGAAGAGTAATGCCTGATAACTAATCTGGGGTGGACGAAGACTCGGCTGGAGTAAAGGCGGTTTCTGGGGCGGAATAAGGCCCGGCTGAGATGTGTTAGCTATGAGTGAGGACATTGCAAGGGTGCCTACCTCGGTTCTGATCTTGGTCCATTGTAGAATAACGAGTGTAGAATAGTAGTGAAGTTGTGAGATGTAGATGATAAGTTTTGAGAAGCAGGCAGGCAGAGAAGTTGCGGGAAGGTAACCATTCTGTAGACAGGCATCAAGTGGCAGGAACTGGTCAAAATCTTTTCTAAAGGTTTCTTTGTCATCTTCTCTAAAATCCTATCTAAAGCTTTGTCAAAGATCTCCTCTATAGTCTTCCCCTTGAATGCTTCATTGACTCTGCTTCGTCTGGTTGCGCAGCTAGGTCGGATTACGTGGAGAATCCAACCCACCATTCCTACTTCTTCTGCTGCTTCTTCGGGGTGGAATCAACCTCATCAAGTCTTGGTTAGTCGTGGATTTCTTGCTTCATGGTGTAGAGTCAGTCCTGTCCGGGCGTGCTCAATCACAAGTCTGATAATATCGATGTTGATACGTCCAGTTCTATTTTGGATCGCACTCGCGTCGTCTTCTCCGGAATCCTCTTCTTCGGTGTTTCGAAGAAATCATTTGGACCCACGACTTTTCGATCTGGGCGATTGCTTCGCTATTGATGTTGCAGCGTTGTTTCGGCGATGATCCAAGTACTCTCCGAGCATGAAATAAAACCGTCTCATGACTCCTTCCTCGGAGTCGTCTTAGAGGTTGGACATACTCCCCGACCACTACAAGAGACGTCTTCCCATTCCTCTTTAGCTGTACCAGACTAACTCTTCGAGTAAACTGCTCGCTGCCTAGTCAAATATAGCCCTAGCACTGGAGCTGTGCATTGTAGTTATACCACCAAGCTAGAAACATGCCAGTGTAGCAGTTCAGGTGTACATCTCCTTGGATGCATGCCTTCCGCATCAGGAATAACACGCAAGCTAGGTTATTCACAACTTTGCCAGGGTGCCGACTGTAGCGAAGAAGTCCTGATGACGTGGTCGGAATCTAAGTCCATGTCGGCACCTGAGTTCCCTTTCAACAATCCATGCATATCCATGGAAAGGTTGATGCCAAAGAGCTTTCATCACTTCAGAGGGAAATCTAGAGGAGTTCGAACTCAAGGCACTTCGGTAGGCCTGATTGTGTAGGAGTTGTGATCATCCGTTTACCGACAAGCAGTCACTCTATGTCATCGTAGGCCTCATGACGAACCCAAGGTTCGGGGGTGGAAACACTGTGTCTGGGGTTGGGTCAAGGGTCTTATACCGGGCTTTGAATTCGAGGAATTTCAGTTACTCCGGTTGCTTGTCCTCCCTAGATGGGCGTGCAAGTTGTCCTTCAAGAGAGCTGGGTGTTGTGGTTGGCAGCGGTGATGGGGCCTGGTGGGAATTAACCTCCGGGGAAGTTTGTCTCGAGGGTAAGAGACCTGGGAGTGTATTGAAGTACACACTAACAGGATACTTGGTCTGCTCCCATAGGTTCTTGTGGAGACGATGGCACTTCTCCTTCTTTATCTCTTCGGGCTCCTTGTGGAGGTGAACCCTGTAGTCGTGGAGTTGTAGGTGTAGTGTCATTCAGGGCAATTCTTGAGCTGAAGATGTCCCGTGGGAGTTTTTAGAGGCCTAGACCGATTTGGATGATGGGTGAAAGCGGATATGTGATCCCGATCTGCCTGTTAGGGATGTCATAGTTCGGGGGACGAAGGGTGCGACTTTGTCCAAAAGGAGGTGCCGGTCCCCAGCCGTTCCATTGAATAAGGGAGCCCTCAATAGAAGTGACAATGCGCCCTCAACGGTGTACTTCTTGGTGGATGATATGGCCGATAACGTAAGCATCCTCATCGTCCGGTCCCTAACAGTCCGGCCCCCGTTTCCAGTAATAGGCTGTCCTCCACTAGTAGCTTCAGAGCCGCCAGTGTTGGACTCCCGGGAAGCAGGCCGTGAGATTAGCCGGATAGCATAGTGATGAATCGTGTACTGATACCGCGTAATTTCTTCATAATGTGTTGGTCCTTTGATTGGGCTTCACTCTCCCCCTCTGACGTTATTGGCGTATGCAGAGGTAAACTGATGTACTGAGATAATGGGGTGTACTTGCAAATGGCTTGGGAGCTTGAGTTCACAGGCTAAATCGCCCGCGATTCGGACAATCTCGAATGGGCCGGTGCGTTGTTGAGACCAATTTGGGAGGGGGGTTCCTGGTAGAAGGGATGCCGCTTGTCAGTCTCCTACTCAGACATTTTAGGATACTATGTTTGCCATTGAGGCCCAGAATCCATGATTAAAACCGCAAGTTGCTCACCACCGATGGAAATGTCGGTTGGTGGAACTGGTTCGTCGAGGCTCTTCACGTCATCCATCACGAAGTTCTTGTACAGCGATAGACGTAGTTGGTCTTGCTTCTCTTAACAAGCAAGTAACCATGAGGAGTAATGTATCCATGGATGTTATTCAAGGCGGTATTGAGGCGGAATTGGAGGTGCATCACCGAGACCGAATCGTCAGGGGGGATGTCGCAAAGGGGTCTCCAAACCTTCAACTTTACGTTCATTGACCGCAAGTGGCCGCTTAGCTTCGTCATAGGACCCTTGGGATCTCTGCAAGTCTGACTGCCCGGAGGTCTGTTTAAAACCACAATCGCTTCAACACGATTAGTGTTGAACTGGTTCAGGGTCTTACCCAACGCGTAACGAAGGGCAAGATAGTCGCAGTGGCTGAAAAGCTGACGAAGATCGTCTTCCTCTGTGTCTTCGTCTCTTTCTCTTTTGGCTCGTCGGAGGTTGTTATGAAGCCCTTGATCCCCTGCCCATGTTGCTCCCTTCCGAGCCTGGCTTCACGGGGTACTCTTCTTCGCTTGCCCTCCCCCCTCATCTTGGCTCACCCTGTCTCGGGTCCCTGTATGTTGCGACTAGGTCTCGCGGAATTGATTCATCGATCTGTATATAGTTCTTTCGGCATAAAGAAGAGTCACTTGCAAGATGACAAGTGATTTGCAGTATATATCATCGAGAGATATGCCGTGCCATTTTACATTCAAGAAGATGGAAAAGAAAGACTGATAATGCGACTTCGTCCTTCTAGAAAGAGGTAGGGCACAACATTCAGTAGGAACAGCAATCTGTTTGTTCACTCCTGCTTTTGTGTTGACGGCCTTGCTCGTCGTGTTGTTGAACGCGGCGATAGCTTCATTCGTATTGAAGGTAATTGTACCATCTCCGCCCTCGTGGGTACGCATATTGTCGTTATACCTTGCCGCTAGATCCTTGTATTGTCGGGATGGCGGGCAGAGCCATTTCTCGAGGTCGCCACGAATGGAAAGATATGGCACATATCTGGACAGCACCGTAAATGGGAATATGTCAACCATGTCCTGATGCTGCCCGGAACGGAACACATGTGCCGTGTCTGGGTGTGGCCCAAAATGGAAAATTATGTGCCATCTCGAGACGTCGTCGCTAATGGGAAAATATGTGCCATTTCAGTGTATTCTGTGTCATTGACGGTACAAGCGTTGCCGTCTCGCACTCTGGCCTTCGGTGGGATGGTAGAAGTCACCACCTCTTCGCTGGTGAAATTGTTGGATGGTTGATTAGCCGTTTTGTCATGAGTTCTTATGGAAAGAATCTTCCGTTTCCTTTGACGATATCTGTGAGGCAAAGGAAGTCGTGTGAGAGTCTACTGATGAGAATAGTACAGATGGGTCTTGGCGCTCCCACTCCTCGGAGTCTCGTTTTGTGTAGAAACGTAGGAAGTCGAGCTAATGAGAGACGTTAACAGACAATACAGTGGATAGCTGGGGACTTGGATGACTGACTGGAGACATAGACACCATTCCGAGGGTCGGGACGGCCTAGGAGATCTTTTTGAGACTGGAGAAAGTAGGGAGAAGTGTCAGGGTCATCATTCTGTGGCCAAAGAGCTTCTTTCGGCACTCGACGTAACATGTATTATTGTATATAACAGATCTGTTACATCGTTAGTGATGGACTACATATGGGTATAAATATACTTACTCTAAGGTGACCAATTTCTTTCGATACGTGCATACCTTAGTCCGAGTCTCTTGGTCCTCACACTAGGCTCTAACTGAGCTGCATGATGTGCTGCAGTAGACCTAGGTGCAGGATTGTCGGGAAATATATAGTGTTGTTGTCAGATAAGCAGCGACGGATTCCTTGGAGACGGGTTGGGCATAAGTACCTGCAGTTCTGTATCGGGTAACAAGGGAAAGAATGAGCGAGTTCTTTAGAAGAACGACCAGAGTAGATACGGAATGGCAGGGCAGGTAAGCTTGCGGAAAGGAATTCATTTTGGGTACTGTGTTGATCGATGTCAGACATGTTGTCCTTGCGGGGTGTGACTAAAGAGAATGATGTGGCGGCAATATCTTCAAGTCAGGCTGGATGGACATTGGACTTGTGCTGTCGATTTGGGCTGGAACAGTTCTTTGATGATGGCGATTGCCTCTTGGATAGGAGGCCAGTAATCCAGAGAAGAAGACATGTTTAGGGGGCCGGCGCAGAGAGGTGACCCGGGCTCATAACCAAGATCGATCCCCAGCCTTACAGCCCGGGATACGATTGGCATAGGGAAGGTTGTTGAGTCAAACATCGCCTTGACTTGAGTGAGAGTTGCACGTTGGTAGCCATTGCAGCATGATTTTTGGCATAGTGCTTGCTGTTATATTCGTGGCTAGAGAGGAATCTGAGAGAAATGATCCCACTATCGGGAAAGGTGTATACCTAGGTTAACGGCAAACACATTATAACCACCTTCGAAGCCTCCCAGCCTTTTGGTGCAGTCGCGCCAGTTCATGTAGAAGCCGCGGCCCATCAATGTCTTCGTCACGACGAAGCATTCTCGGCTCTTGATTGCATAGACGACCGGAGACGAAGCGGAAGTCGATGGGTGTTACCGAGCTGTCTCACAGCCGTGGTTCACATGCCCTCCAAAGACGAGACATCCCTCGGAATCGACAACCGCAACTTGGACGAGGAGGTTGCCGACAGATTCGGTGTCCGTGAAGTATACTTCTTTTTCTTCTTTCAGATCGCTAAAAGATCCAGTCTCTTCGATTGTCATCTCATCGTAGTATGCGACATGTTTAGCATTCCTTGTGCAATTCAATGCGGCCCATGAACAGATATGGCACCGCAAGGTAGGACAAGCAGCGCAGGCTATGGCGCCGGATACCTCGAAAGCCACGATAGCCGTCACGAAAACGCTGATTACATGTTAGCTGATTTGATTTGGACACTGGATCATGAAAGAGAACTTGCCATTGAGGAGTCAAAAGAGATTATCGAGCACCCGTGGCTCTGGCCACAGGCTTGCGATCGCATTGACGTTAATGAGGCCATGGGATACCATCTCAGGTATACTTGATGGTATCCTGAACGCGGTTTGCTCGTTGGTGGTAAGTCCACCGATGTCTACAACAAAACATTAAGCTGTGGTGAAGTTACCCAATAGACACCATAAGGCTGTAAGAAAAGCGGTTGCTGGAAGTAAAGTGTCGTCTGTGTAGACCACTCTCCCTTGTTCGTGATCCAAGAGATGCAAAGCCACTGCGAGAGCATCTCATGGGCTACTCATGATTAGCAAACAAGCTTCAAACTACAAAGGGACTGCGTACATGATCGTACAAGAGCCATCAGGATTGCACCGTATTTGGCAACGTTGACGGCAAACGACGGGGCCTTGAAGGTCTTGTTCGAACTGTCCTTTTTGAGATTGACCTTCCCGAAGTTGTCCTGACGACCAATGTACTGAGTCAAGGGTTCATCAGAACTGATAGTAGAGTATGGGAGTTCCACGATCTTGCCTATGGGATGGGCAATGATCTTGGGACGAAGACCATGTGGGATATCATGATGGAAGAAATCGATAAAGACCTGGGAACGGGTACTCGCGAACGGCGGTCGACGGATCGTGGCCTAGGTGGTCAGTGTCTAAGCTTGACCCTGAAGGACCAGTTGCCCTGGCGAGCGGTCACGGAGCTAAACCGACGATCCTTGGCGTCGATATCATAGTTTTCATAGACATGATGCCCTTGGTTATGTAGGATCTGCAGTTGGTAACGTAGGGCACTTTGAAAGTTCTTCAGAATTTCCCAGTGGCGTAGTAAAAGGATATTCTTGTCAATATTGATATCGTGTGGAAGGCATCGTGTAATTCAGGATTCTCATTGGTCATAATGAAATGCGATGTGAAGAGCAGTGAGTTGAAGCAAGTCAGTGTCTGCAGAGATGATGCTCACTAGGAAAGAGGATGATGTGGATCATGTACTACATTCCAATGGTTTTGCATTTGAGACATCTACACAGAGACGCAGCAGCGTGTTCCGTACTTGTCACCCACTGGACTAGTTAAAAGTTAGAACAAGGTGCTAGACAGCAAGGTGAAGTGCAACTTACATGTCTTGATCAGCTGTGCTTAGGGTCACGTCACCTATGCCACTGCGTCGCACAATCGTGTTGCCCCGGTTTCCATCTTGAACTCGAGGGAATGGTGATATGCGCTGAGCTCTTACCATGTGGAGGGTTCCATCCAACAGAGCGATACAGTATTCGACGACGGTGAAGACAATGGTGTTAAGTTTGTCTCCGAGAGGAAACGCATAACCATAGCCGCGGATGGCCCATCATAGGGCGGAGCATACAGACGAAAATCGACTTTCGGTATAAGCTTAGGAAGACCTAAAGCTTTACCGCCGATGACGGTTTTGCTTTCAGGTCGTCCATTGTCAAAGAGTTTTGTGGGCTTCCACTTCTACGGTACCAAGTTGCTGTATACTCTTGGGATGTTGCTTCGGAAGAGAGAAGACTATAGTAGTGCTGATGTCTCCGTATTGCTTAACGGGAAACGAAAAGGGGGAAACGGTAAAATGGCGCAACGGAGCAACCGTAATATATCCTGGCCATCATGCCAACAAGGCCTCGGACTGTTCGAAATAGCACCCGGACTGATGAAGAGCCATATTGGAAGCTGAACTGCAGAGTAAGGGCTGGGGGATATTGGAGAAGAAGGGTATCCAGGTGTAGCCAACACCTCATGCCATAGTGCGTTGTTCCTGACCGGATGGAAGGTTTTCGAAAGCGTGGAAGTCCACGGATACAAGATCCCAGCTGAAAGGAGTCAATTGCACATAAGCCTCTAGCGCGCTGATGCCAATGGAGGAGAAACGCTTCTGCTCATGACGGAGATTGATGGCTTCCCAATTAGGGTGATAGGAGATTGTTTGGGTCACCAGAAAGCCTGGAGACGAAGCGAGCCGTCAGATGATCGTTCCGTAGGTAGTGACTATGCAGTGGCATAGCTACTAGACTGATCAAATGTCGTGTTAAAGAAAGACTGAATTTCTTGAAGTGCGACTTGATGAAACCTTTCTGGAACCAAGGTCATGTTCCATCTTGCGATCTAGGTAGTCAAGACATGTAGCCCCGACATTGCCTCAAGAGTGTTGTGCGACTTATGTGGTCCTCAAGGGCCTCTTCCGAGCCTTCAGGCTCATGAGTCGAGAATGGTGTCTTATTTATCGCTCTCAAAGCCTGAGCATCAGCATCATCGCCGAAAGGCATAGCTTCTGAAGGTCTGTTAGAATGGAAAGTAAACGTCAGGAAGAAACGTACCAGAAACTACGCTTGGCTGTCGTTGCATCTCGCCGTTTCTACGCCGGGGCAGGGTGATGGAGGGCACGGTAGTGTGGGACTGTAATCCTCAGACACTCAGCAACCGTGGCAAGTATAACATAATATAAGGATGACGCCTGGGTTACGAAGTCAGCGGCGCGTATAATATGATATGGAAATATGAGAACGATGGTTGAAGGACAAAGCCATAGATAAGTATAATATAATATAGAATAATTATGATGAGAGGGGAAAGAATGATGGGAATGGGAAGAGATGGGATGAAAGGGGGATTTATCTGCGTCTGGGGTGGCTGCCTTGGGGACATCATCACATTTGCCTGTCCGATAAGTTACACGTCATCTAACAACACAAATAGAAACATCAAGGGAGCAAGCATAAATGAAACATTCACCGTGACTTCACTGTTTCCGCAATTAATTTATATGATAGGTATATCTTGATCGATGTTACCATGCTGCTAATCCTGCAGCAAACAACTTACCAAAGCACCCACCTTTCTGCTTGTATCCGACAGCCAGCTGTCAACAAACATCAAACCGACCACTTACCTCCAACAATCATGCATCCGCCTGCAAAAGCAACTCGTCATCTAAATGAGCAATAGTCACTCCCCGAGCAAGCATCGCCCTCTGTGCCTCCCACTCCGGAATCCTCTCCCCCAAGCCAAACCGTGCGAGCAAAACTTTCCAGGCATCACCTCCAGCCTCATGATTTACACCGACGATCATCTCCGTAAGGGATTTGTACTCAGCTTCTTCTGCTTGTGCAAGGGATACGATCCGGGTAACGACTTCGACCCAGTTACGTAGAGTTACGTGGTCGAATGTCATCTGAGAGTATCGGAATTCGAAAGTGGAGGGTGTCCCTTCAAAGTCGTTGTCGAAATAGCTTGGTCGGTCGCCGTTATGCTTGCGGAGGCAGATTGCCATGCCGCAGCGGGTTATCTTCCGAATACAAAGGCTGCGAGAGAGGGTCTTGAGGTCTGCGGCGGACCAGATGATCTGAAGCATCTTGAAAAAAGCCTTAGGATCATCACGGTTCCAAGTACCGGGGTGGAAGGCTGACTCTTCAGGAACATGCTTGTCGAAGGCTTTGAATGCTGCGCTTGGAATGCCGTCGAGATAGGCAGCGGCAGACTCCTTAGAGACGGGTTGGGCATAAGTGCCCGCAGCTCTGTATTGGGCAACAAGGGGAAATATGAGCGAGTTTTCCAAAAGAATGACAAGAGTAGATACCTTCTTTGCGAAATGGAGATCCATACCGTAGGTGACACCGACATGGACGTGAAGTCCACAAGACTGATCTGCACTGATGTCAATGCCTGAATTCCGCAAAGTCTTGAATGCAGTCTTCATGGTCTGAAGACCACCATCCAACTCACCCTCCTTGAAGACAGGGGTACACATCTCCACGCCAGGCCACAGCCGATCCTGATTAATCCGATTCCTAAAGAAAAGACCTTCATACTTGAAAAGGAAACACTCCGTCTTGAGACCAGGGATGATGTACCCTGTACCCTGGATAACTTTCTTGTTGGGGAGTTCAAAGCACACGGTACAGGTCTCGTCTTTGTCGTGCTGGCAATCAATGGCTGTCGGGAGGGATGTACGTTCTGCGAAGACCTTGGCAATGTGGTAGCGTGCTGCTGCTGCGGGGGATGTTGTGGATGAGAGGTAGTGTTGGGGAACGGGAGCCATGAACTCGAGTTCAGCTCCGAAGGTGATGCTTCTCCATTTGGGAGACATATTTTTGACTTACCTTGTGGGATCTGTAGTGGTTAGTTGTGTGAAGTTGGTATAGCAATGTCTCGACGATGAAGAGGTTATTATCCAGCAGGATGATGAGCTGGTTGAGATCGAGAGTTATGGGAGATATATGTACCCATACTTGGCGATGTTCATAGGTGTTTTTGACTATCTTGTTCCATCATTATGTTTTCAGTTGTTCTCCTGCTCAGATCCCTCTTTGTATCGAACATGTTCAATAAAACACATGCGTTCAGATCAGAGAGGAACGAGGTAGAACATTCAGAGTATTGAACAGGTCTACCAACACACCATACCCTAGAACAATGCCTCCTTTAAACCCAACAGAACTTTCATCGCATCTTTGCCAAGAACTAAGCTATACCCTTGTTCAGCACGCAGCAACAACAAATCATGTGAACCCAACACCAAGGAACCGACCCCGGATCTTCTTCACTGGCAATGAAGATCATCAAAATCCTGGGAATATTTTATATAATGGAAATAACAACGAGTCATTGCATGTCAACTTTATCTTGCGCGTCCTTTACTGTATTCTCTTAGTGCTACAAGCCTTTATTTGACACCTCGTCAATTGTTCCCCTAGCTGAATGATCTTCTCAATTTCTTTCTCCAGGATGAGCTTAACCACCTGCTCAAACAAGATGATCATCTTCAGCCAGAGTCAAAGCGCGGACTAAAAGCGGAAAGAGTGCGCGGATCGTTGACTAACGGAAATCTCCTCACGGACTCTTACAGATCGCAGCTAAACAAGTCTAGCGAGAACGAGTATTTCCGTAGACGTGGTTTCCGGTTGATCGTCCGAGAGCAGCCGGATAATCTTTCAGCTCTTTTGAAAACTTTAATAAAATGCAGAGCTTGAACGGTTGAAAGTTCCCCTGAGCGATTCAGTTTCATCAGTTTTTGGTCACATATCTGTCGATCTACGCCACAGAGACCTTGACCAACTGGCATGTAACCGCTCCAAGCCGCATTCCAATCAAGCACACAAAACATCGACGCTGTCTGAGACATTGTTGCTTGTTTAAAGGGTCTCGAATCATGGCTCGCATAGCACGGGATGAGAAATGAGACATTCAAGGATTTGGCTGTACACTTAACCTATGTATGTAACATCAATCCTTGTACTGAGGACGGCATTGAGATGAGAGTGGATTTTACCACAGCGGGGCTAAGTGCCGGTACCGGGGAAATCTCGATCCTAGTTTATATGGAGGATTTGGAATAGTGGTACGGATACTGTCTTTGATATAGCATATAGATAACGCCTCGTGGCAATTCTTCAGTCGGTAATTACCGGTGAACATTCCTCTACTCATCATCACATAGTTGTTCGAAAATCCTTCTTGATCGTCAGGGATAACTCATTCTTCCTGTCACAGAAATGTCACCCATCCATCCAATTGTCCATCCATCCTTCAATTCCCATCCCGTGTCTTCAGCCATCCTGAAGGCTCAGTCCTCCTCTTCCCGCTGAGAATATCCACCTAACCAGATCTACACTACGATCGCCGTTAGCATCTCCACATAGTTCAAACCTTATAGCATTTCTCCAGCCCTATTCGTAGGAGGCACTCATGGGAACCTGACTCGCCAATATGATTTGATACTCTTCCGATTTGCTGACTCTTTAGAGCTAATTCTATTGTGCGGCACGCCCAGACAGGTACGTGGTGCAGCCGTTGTTACCGAATATGATGCACTACGTAGCGGTCAAGACCAGGATACATGCTGGCGGGTTTTAGTTTGCATGGAAATCTCGGATGCTAGTCTATTATCAGAATACTACTAGAGATGCATGTTCAAAAGAGCTCCTCTTCCCTTTCGTTGTGCTCTATCTCACCCCTACTCACCAAGTCACTCTTTCAAAATGTCGACCAAACCAGCCAAGTTAGGCTTCGGGTCAGGCCTCGATGGCATATCCCAAATGACCATAACAGTCGTCCTGGTCTTCCTCTCAATATCAGTCTACAACGTCATCGAACTAACATTCATCATCTTCGGAACCTTTAAACGTCACTCCGGCCTCTACTTCTGGTCTTTTCTGATAGCAACATGGGGAATTTTCGTCTACTGCGGTGGTTTCCTCATAAAATACTATGCGTCAGATGCAGTCGGCTATGTAGCTGCTACCTTCATCTCATTTGGTTGGGTCGCCATGGTCTCTGGTCAAAGTCTTGTGCTCTGGTCGAGATTGCATCTTGTTCTCAGGAACAGGTTTAGACTGCGGTGTGTGCTGTACATGATTGTTGTCAATGGCGTTCTCATGCATGGTACCGTCATACCAATGATCTACGGTTCTTTCTCCCCAAACACAGAGCTGTGGAAGAAACCTTATGGTATCATGGAAAAGATCCAAGTTACAATCTTTTTCATCCAAGAAATCATCATCTCAGGATTCTACATCAGCGAAACAGTCAAACTCATGCGACTAGAACGAACAATGGGCAACAAACGTGGCAGTCGACGCCTCATGAACCATCTCATCTACGTCAACATCCTCATCATCCTCCTCGACGTCACAATTCTGGGACTGGAATACGCCGATCAATATCAGTATCAAACTTCCTACAAAGCTTTTGTCTACAGCACGAAACTCAAGCTTGAATTCACGATTCTGAATCGTCTTGTTGAGATGACGACTGGCAACAAGGATGCTAGTTCAGGACCGAGGAGTAATACCGTTGGTACATCAACAGGGAACAGAACGGGTATTGCGCTGGATAATTTCGTCAGCAATAACAGCGATAAGCCGCCTGGGGATATATCGTACAGAGCGTATGTCCGGGGTGGTGAGGAAGCAGAAGCACAACGTGCGCCTAGAGATGATGAGGTTGTCATGACTACGGAAGTTATCATTCGACGTGAAGATAGAGATGATGATGGTATGAGTATAGGGGCCAATTCATCGGCTCAGTCTACTCTTGAAGGGACTTCCAAGGGCCATCATTATGAGCATGAGGAGAATATGTCCAAGACTTCGTCAGAGGTTAATCTGACGACGCGTGGCTTTTAGAGATCATTTGGGGGAGGACAGTAATTATTATACCCAGTGTTATACTACTCTTACATATTTCTTTATCAACAGTATATACAAATCATCATCTGCATGGTGGTGCCTTAAATTCCGGATAGACTCAAGGTTCCTCCTCTTCTCATGTGCAAACTATACTCTTGGAACCTCAGATGTTCAGAGCTTCGTGCAGTTTGCAGTATAAATCTCCCACCTTGTTCCACCAAACCATCTCTTTCTTTCCTCTCCGTACGATTTTCGTGCGCTCCTTTGAGATGTAGTATACAATTTTTTAATCCGGCCCATGATGAACACGACATAGAGAGCTTCAGAGAGTTTCTGAAAAGAATACGCGATCAGTGAACTGAGGTCAACAGAAACATTTCTTTAATTTGTATACTTGACCATAGCGTCCTGCACTATCTTTTCTTCTTCCCCCTTGACCTGTACCACAACCTTTCCTAAACTCTCATACCCCAGCGATAAATACAATAACTTCCCCATCGGTGTAGCGCACAATGTCAAATGTCGATTAGTGTTGATAGCTTGTTGTATTCCCCATTTACAAATCATCGTCCCTGCACCGCGACGTCGAAAATCGGGATGTGTGTACAGGGCCCAGAGAGGAACTTGTCCTCTGCCGACGGGGATAAAGTAGCGCTTGAATTCGCTTTGGAGGGTGGAGGTGTAAGCTTCCATGTGCTTAGGGTTTGCGTCGCGTCGTTCGTTTATCCCATGATCTTGGCCGTCAGCTTTGTTTATAGGAAGAAGACGGTACGTACCACTGGGGACAAAGTCACTGGTGACGATAAGATCCCAGACTCCGATTGCTACAGGCTGCTGGACAACTTCCTCATCATCTTCCACGGGCGCTGTGACTATCATCACATGGAACTTGTCCGGTCGCTCGAAATATTCCGCGTATTCATCTTTGGTCCATTTCCAGAAGTCCTCGGGGTACTTGTTACGGTAGGGAAATCTGTAGTCTGTACCCGGATCGTCGGGGAGACTGTTTGTAACGATCCAAGTTATGTCGTCCAGATCGTCTATTGTTGCCCGACGGAGCGTGAGAGGTTCCTTTGAGACGACCTTTGCCGAAGGAGTAAGAGGTCCTCCGCCCATGAAGCAAGTTGAGGTAGTCGTTTTTTAGTATTCGGTTGGTCGTCCTGTATGAAGTGAATGGCGTTTCAAGGCATTGTTAAATATGTCTAACTGAGCAGTCGGGTCACTTCAATCACTCGGTCCCGAAATCGAAGCGAGGACATGCTGATGACGTGATAGGTCGTTTATTCCTTATCAATCGCATCTAACTGGCTTCCATCGAGTTTGGCGTGCCTCTCTTGTGCATAAGGCTGAAGTCATGATGCAGACCGACAAGATTGTTGTATTTCTAAAGCCAAGAAAGTTCAGTTAAACAGTATGTACAATCTGCGATCCTCTCACCTATCACTTCAAGTTCCGAAAGTCAACCCCAATATGCATCCGCACATAGGTATGCTCGTAGCAAGAGGACTACACAGCGTACTTTGAGTTTTCATATCGTCTAGATGGCCGAACGCACAAGTTGCGATCCTAGATTCGACATGTTGGCTGCCGGGCACAAGACTCTTCCTCGGTCGCTACCGCAGGTTACAGAGATAGAATCGACGGTTCCGTCAACACAGACGAAGATTGTCTAGTTTATCGCATTTACATGAAAATTGGACTGGCTCGGGCTCGAAGGGCAGCATATCGACGTCTGCGGCTGTCAATATAAAACAATACAACCTGAGCAACGCACCCCAGCTATCGAGGTATCCGCTGCTGTATAGGTATCGCACGATGCTCTCACATTTTCGTATTCCGTAAGTCGGCAGTCTGTGGAAACTCAAAATGAACCCTTTCGCTAATCAAGATGCATCACGTCAAGAATAGCAAGGGTAGGACAATAACATCATCGTTCTACGCCCCCTGATCGAATGTTGATCCCCTATCCAGTACTATCCTGGGTTTTAAGATGCAGATTCTCAAATTCGTAATCGACGACTACCCAAGTACGAGCCTAGCATCTACAGGGAAAGTGTTAGCAGAGAACCAGCTTCTGACAGCAGGTAGATTTCCGTTACCTGAGGTCGAGCAAGTGATCACCAGGAGCGACGACACAAGTCCATTCACCAATACATAGGTGATCAAGATAAGTGAGGTGCTTACTCACAACATGGGTTCGGTGGTAATTCTTTTCCCATCGCAGTGCTGTCCTCCTGAAGAAAGACACTAAAAGCAAAAGGGATGAAAGTCCGAAATGGGAGAGATCCGAGGCTCTCGCTTCGTCTGTACTTGAGTTAACAAATTCTCTCTTTCGCCTCTATGCACATGTTATGGCAAACCCCTGTGGCTATTGTTACAAACTACCTGCGAGCTTCTTCGATAGCCAGTGCCTTGCAGCTGGCAGGTTTGCGCATGTTGCAGCTGAAGGTTGCCCCTGAGCTTCACCACAACAGAAGGAACGAGCTACGACACGAGCCCATCATCCGTCGCCCAGGTGCCTAGAACCAGGCAAGGTTACTTAACCTGAGGTACCTGAGCCTTCACCAAACAGAGAGGGTGCAATGATGATCCATCAAAAATAACTTGCCATCCATCGTTAGAAGGTAAAGCTACCCGATGTTACTAAAACATACATCATCTGAGGACCCCTGTTTTTTTATATATGTACATGAGAATTAACGTTTCCTTCTGTTCTATAACTTTTGATCGCATGGTGAGCCAAAACACTTTTTATTCCTACATTATCGTCTGCCATGCGGAGTACTGGTTTCCCTACGAAATTTGCTGTGTCCTGGGTAGCGTCGCTGGCACCCTGGTTTCTGAAAGTACCTGCCCACTGAGCTTGGATGACCTAACTGGTAAGGCAACAAGATAAAAACAAGGGGTCTGAGTTCGAGATCCGGAAAGCTTCAACGTTCGAGTTTGTGTGATATGGATATGAAATAGTCCGGACATACATGGCATATCTGACATTGTAATTTTGGAGTGCAACGCACGAGATGGTAACGCCTTTTGCATCTATAAGCTCCACGCGATCTTTGTGGCTGGCGAACTCTCCTTCGGGGGTTGGTCCGTCTAGTCACCAGTACCTAGTCAAAGGTCTTGGCGACTGTTCTGTATTCAGTCTGACTTTCTGATATAAAAGGCACTTGGTACTTCCAATTTGGGCAACACTCCAGTTTGAGTGTAATGTTGAACACCTTTTTGTACTTCAAACAGTGACTTGCTACTCAAAGGGGATATAGCTGCTATATCAGGTAGAATAAGACGTAAATGATACAGGGATTTATCTCCTTTATGCCATATCATCATCCTTCAACTTATCCTTAGCCCTCTCATTCTCCATAGCCTGATCCATAACAGCATTAGGGTCCTTATCGCCAACATCCAACACCTCAAAGTGACCAGTCTCAGTAGCATCACCAGTTCTATAACCACTGTGAGCACCAAAGATGTACCACACATAACAAGTGATAGAAGCAGCAGCGATGAGGAATCCGAAAACTGTCCAGTTACCCATAGAGTACATGGGTGATGTGCTGGAGGGGAATAGGAAAGGGGCTGTGATGCCGCCTGTGTTGGAAATGGCGATCATTCCTCCTGTTGCGAGAGCGGTGGCTGTTGAACCTCGGACAGTGGCAGTACGGTGCTGTAAGTTGTCAGTATCAGATCGGTAAGAGAGTGAGGAGGAACTTACAGCGACGAAAGGCAGGACAGCAGCGTTCGTGCAAGCAATAAGACAAACAGCGAAATATCTCACACCCCAATGTCTAACAAGCGCAAGAAGCAAATATCCAACACCCACAAAAGTCAGACCTCCAAGAACATGCTTCGAACGTTCTTTGGTCTTGTCACTGTGCAAGCAGTTGCCCACGATAATAAACACAGCAAAGACGTTAGGAGGAACAGTCATCAACTGAGCATGAGCTCCCTCAAAGCCAAGCGATGCGACGATAGTAGGGGCAAAGTATCCAAAGGCGTTGAGAGAGTTGGCCATGAAGAAGTATGCGATGGCGAAAAGCCAGAAGAAGTAGTCGGATACGGTTTCTTTGGCGACTTTGCTATCCCAGTGTTTGTCGTTCATTGAGGGGGCATAGGGGCCGAGACGTTTGACGGCAAAGGCGCGTTCTTCGGGCGAGAGCCAGGAGACGGTTTGGGGGTCTGTCATGTGTGAGTAGGAGGTTTTATCCTGGGTTGAGGAACTTACAATCAGGGAGGAAGAACCAGACACATATTCCGACAATGACAGCTGGGATACCCTCGAGTACAAAGAGCCTGTTCATGTTAGAGTGGTAATTGATATGGGGTTGAGGACTTACCATTGCCACCCAGATAGACCAGCCTTGCCGTTGAGGTATGAAATACCTGTCGCGAGAATACCACCAAAGGCACCCGCAACAGCAACACTTGAAGCAAAGATAGCCATTCGTGTAGCTCTCTCTTCAGGTTTATACCAAAAGCAGAGATACATCATGATACTATGACAGTTAGTCTCACGCTCACGCTCACACTCTCCCCAGAGATCTACTCACCCAGGAAAGAAACCAGCCTCAGCAAGACCCAAGAATATCCTCACAATCAATAACCCCGCATAAGTCGAAACAGCAGCCGTACAAATAGTAACAATTCCCCAAGAAACCATAATCCTGGAAATCCATTTACTAGGCGAAAAGTACTTGAGAAGAATGTTACTCGGGAATTCCATGAGGACATATGGGACGAAGAACAGCGCTACTGCGATGTTGTATCTTTGGCCTGTGAGGTTGAGTTGGGTGACGATGTTGTGTTCTGGTGTGTCGTTGTTCAACGTGCGGGCATTGCCCAGGTTGACTCTGTCGAGGTAGTCTAGACATGTTAGAGGTTGCTGTGAGAGTAATGAGGGGACTTACTGAGGAGGTAGGTTATACAAACCCATGGCATGATTCTAAGATCTTGTTTGCGAACGATTCTCTTTTCCATTTCTTTATCGTTCAGATCAACCGTCTCTAGAGCGGGGACGTCTAGAGACGGTTTTGGAGACATGAATTTATTCCAGTTGAACATGATGACAATGTACAGATGACACCAATACAATACTGAACAAGCATAGATGAACGGGGACACCAGTCTATTTAACTACCTACATATCATTCCTAAAAGCAGCTACATCGGCCTGCCTTATCACCTACAGATAGAATATAAAGTTCAACAGGGATGTCCCTCGCGATAACGGCACTTGGAAACGCCCGCAAGACCATTACCCCAGATTTGTCCATCTCAAAACAGTAACGAACTGCATGTCACTTACATGCCCAGAATATCCACTCAGATAACGGTGAACGGACGGTACCAAATCGGCAAAAATGCCCGAAGCAAACTACTCCAGATCTGGTGTTTTACGTGTCGTCTTGACTCACGTCCTCTGTCAACTCGGTTAATAACCGAACTAAATAATGCAGCCGAGTACAGGTATTCGTATATCATACCTATATTCATCCAGGAATCAGTCACGGGTCGAGTTTAGTTAGTTTCACGCTGGGAATAGTGATTCAATCCTGCTGTAGTTCTTCAAGCGCCGAGATAGTTGAATGGTACTTCTCCGCGGCCGATCTCGGGATCAAGATTTTGGTGGTGCGATTTTTATGCGGCTTTTGTTCTCATCTTGATAAAGGCGATGATAAGAACAAGATAAGATGCACTCAATTTATTTAATTAATTGTCATTTCTACTCTGGGATTAAGATAGATGCGGATAAATATTTTACATATATCCCTCTCCTCGGTGACAATGCCGTCGTTAAAACAATTAGCCGCCAAGACTTTCAAAGATAAGCAACCCAGATGCTTTATATGAGTTCGGATCACCATTTGATTTCGGCGTCCTGAGCCTTGGAAAACAATTACTCTGTTACCCGCGGGTAGATATTGTACATATATCCCTACAGAGTGACGATGCCCAGGCTGAATGTTCAAGTCTAACCGAGGACTTTTTCAACGACGATCGTCTGTATTACGCTTATTGGCTGCTCATTCTCAAAGGATCAAGACTTATGCTGTCTCTCAAATGCATAAGTGAGATATGATCAACCTGTCAATAAACACCAATTACTCCTCATTCAACTACTCCTCAATCTTACACCTTCCATAGCTGGCTGGCTGCTCATGTAAGGCCAGATATCATCGCATCTTATTTAGCCAAAGACCTCATTGTCATTGTCCAAGAAAATGTCTCCATTTCGTCAGACTAACATGGATCACCCATTGATCAAGCCGGCCCCTCCGATTTCTTACACTCATGACTAGTTACACCAAATTTTCACCTCAAAAAATCATCAAAATTAATTATCACGGGCTGTACAATCACGGCTTCTTATTGCCATGGCTACCCTCACTTCCCTCCCTCCAGAAATCCTCCTGCAAATCATAGATTCCTGCATAACTAGCCACGCCCTATCCTCACTAGCCCAAGCCTCCCCAGCGCTGTCAATCTTTGTTACACCACTACTTTACAAGCGTCAACTCGACAATGATGATCATCATGTAACTTTCCACGCAGCAAAACACGGAAATCTCAATGCTCTAAAGAACTGCCATAAGTATTTGACACTCAATGTGTACAAGTGCAGTAAAGGAAACTACGACACTGGATCTTTTGGGTCTGAAAAACAGAGACGAAATGGATGGTTCTGGACGCCCCTTCATGAAGCTGTCAAAAGTGGAAATTTCGAGATAGTGAAATGGATGATTGATCATGGCGTTGATATAAACGCTGCCTCATTACATTTTCATGATGGCATGGGAATTACGGAAGGACGCTATCATATCGATTTCGGCGACAGGTTGAGTTTTCACATGTTACCGCTGGTAACTTTTTCACCTCTCATAACATCGATATATTACCATCACCATGATATCACAAAACTTCTTTTGGAGAGAGGCGCTTCGATACATATCAACGACGTACGCAAATTACAGCCCTGTGGGACAACGGCGCTTCATGTGTCGGTGATAAATGGGAACATCAAGGCTATCAGGATGCTTGTTGAGGGAGGACATGCTGGACCGAATGATTTGGATGCTGCTGGTTTTCCACCGCTGGTATGGGCTGCTCTCAACGTGTGTAATGACCCCCGAGTTCGTGAGTCGATGGAAGTTCTTGTTGAGTTGGGAGCGGATCTAAATCATGTCATGCCGTGCGATCCATGGTTGGGATCGAATCACAATATGGTCACTTTTCTCGCAAAAAGAGGAAAACCAGATGCTGCGCAGGAACTCGTCAACTTGGTTGCACTAGCATGAATAAACCCATCACTATCAGATTAATCTAACCCTCTCGCTCCTTGGACCCAACAGTTGATCTAGAAGATGAACTTCTCAAAGCCTTGCCTCCTTCAGGTCCAGATTCGGGAGTATCATTCGCACTACTCTCTCTAGCCAAAGGTGAAGAAAAGTCAGGCGTGCCAGAACGTGAATCATTACCAGGTCGTTTCGGCTTGGAACTCGTAGACAGTCTCTTCCTTCCCTTGGAGATGGAACCACTGCTGGATCGTCGGATACCCTCTTCTTCAACATTGGGAGTAGGACTTCTTGTTGAGCTCGTGGACGCGCGACGGACACTACTACCCCGACGTCTACGTTCTCGTTCAACAGGATGGCGCGGTTGATGAGTCTTTCCATGTCGGCGAGGTTGTCGTCCAGGGAACCACCAAGTCCAGGGATACTGCGCTCGCACAAGCTGATGATCCCGTTCCTTGACCTTCTGTCTCAACAACGCACGACGTTCATTCTCCTTCTCCCAATACTCGGTTCTGTACAATTCCCAATTCTCCCTAAACGTAGCAGAGAAAGGTTTGGCAAGGAGAAGCAGCTTGACGTAGTCACCACCAGGCGCCAGATCCTCCTCGTGACCGCCTTTCTCCTCATCTTCGTGGGGCAGTACCAGCGTGGGATGGGTGTCGCTCGTGATCTGGAGTTCCTTCTCCACCTCCCGCATAAGGCTCGGCTCGACGTACCGGTAGGATGAACTAGCCGTGTGGGAGAATAGACCGTACGTCAAAAAGAATCCGATTGTAGAGAGAGCTTCGGCCCACCAGGTCCGTCGTATTATGATCAGTTTGCAGTTGAAGCCGCGCAGTCCTCTGTTTGAAATGACAAACCAGCGTCGCGGCCAACGAATTCCGCGCTCCCAGATTCCAGTTGCCCATACGAGAATCGCAGTGATGATACCGCCCATGAAGCATACTTTTTCAGCACCTTCTACAGCCCAGTAGATAGAGCCTCCAACACCTTGACCATCTTCACGCGGAGCTAGGAAGAGAGCATATCCAAAACCAGCGATCCACAAAGACAGAAGAGTAAGGAAGAAGGTATGATGTCGTTTCCTTGCTCGGAGTTCGAGGAATTGCGCGCGGAGGGAAGCTTCGAGGATTAACAGGTTGAGATAGATCATAGACGGTGAGCTCGGAGTGTGATGAAGAGGATCACCCTGCTTTGCGGTTGCAGGCAGGATTGGACTCGTGCCGGCGACATCTTTGGCGCCTTGCGTTGGAGCAGAAGCGCCTTTGACGATGGAATCGACATCGTCGGACATTTCGATACAAGGGGCTGAGGGGCAGCCTGTCAAGGAGATCTCGGGGCCATGCACTATCAAGGGATGGTGTAGTTGGGCGTCCAAATTTCTAGTGCCAGTGAAAGGAACCTTGGAAAGGAGTCAGTTGGAATGTTAGCGTTGAACGTGGTCAGAACGTGTGATCGGATGTGATGCTGGGGAGTGGTTCGGTTTGCTTGTGCTTGACCCGCTCCAGTTGGTCAATCGTCATCACAAGCCAAAAATTAGAGAAAGGTCCGTCCTATGTAGTGGAGAGTTGAGAAGCTTCAGTCGGCATTCGGTTCGTTCTTTAGCGGTCCAAGCGTCAATTGTAGTGGGTTTCCCCAACACGTTTGACACCGATGATGGGGCAGAAGTACATAAACCGATATATTCCGGAGCGTTTCTTTGTATCAAGATCCATTTCCTTGGAACAATTCTCTCATTGCATATTACTTGTAACTATTTACTCTTCTACTCAGCCTCTTTTCATTTCGCTCCGCAATCTTACCAACTCGCGGACTTTTCCACGGATTTCATCTCACCAAATTCCACCGAATCCGTGCAAAACCCGATCTGCCTTAACTCCGGACTCAGCCCTGCAAAAGAGGCGTCATCAATTTTGAACTGTTTTTTTCATGCGAACGATATAACCCCCTCTAGTCCCCCCGCGGAATGCTTAGGCTTCAACCTTCTTCTGCGGTACTACATTTATCGCGACTTCCTACAATTGCCACTGCTTCAAGAATAAGAACTATGAGTACAGACGGGACCGTCAGTCCTAATGCGCCTCCAGAGGTTAAGCATCAGGCGGAATTGAAACCTTCGCATGCTTTCTTGTTTCCGTTGGGGTATAAAGATGCTGCGTACCAATGGGTAAGACATACAGCGCTTCCGCAATTGAAGTACTAACGGTTATAGTGGGCGAGTCTTGCTCCTCAGGCCGTTGAGCGCAATCTTCTAAGTCTTATGCCTCACATTCGAGAAGCGAACGATAGCATTACAAATATCGATACGCCCGAACGTCCTGATCCTTTTGGCACAAGAGTATGGCGACGAACAATGGTTCAGCTCTCTGGCAAAAACCGCGCTTTGAACGAAGTTACGGTCGAACGAGTTGGCGAAAAGACTGAGGATGCTCTGGTTATGATTCATGGATATGGAGCTGGTCTTGGTTTCTTCTACAAGAACTTTGAGCCCATTTCTCGTATGCGAGGACTGAAACTCTATGCACTGGATATGCTAGGATGTGGAAATTCTTCACGTCCTGCGTTCAAAATCCATGCGAAGAAGAAGGAAGACCAAGTTATTGAGGCGGAGAGTTGGTTTGTCGATGCGCTCGAAGAGTGGCGAAAGGAGAGAAAGCTGGATCAGTTTACTCTGCTTGGTCACTCTCTTGGTGGTTATCTCGCAGTGTCATACGCCATCAAGTATCCCGGCCGTCTCAAGAAGCTCATTCTTGCTTCACCAGTCGGTATTCCCGCTGATCCCTACGCCGTCAACGCCGACATGCCCGAACCAAACACATCCACGATTCAAGCCGAGATGATGCAAGACCAACAAAGCACAACCGACAAAAACGGCACTCTCTCTAAACACAAACCCGCATCCAACGTTCTTCGAAGACCTCTACCAGGCTGGTTCGTCTGGCTCTGGGATCAAAACATCTCCCCCTTCAGCATTGTCCGAATGAGCGGCCCCCTCGGTCCACGATTCGTTTCAGGCTGGAGTTTCCGCCGTTTCAACCATCTCCCACCCGCCGAATCCCAAGCTTTACACGACTACTCCTTCTCAATCTTTAAGCAAAAAGGCAGTGGCGAGTATGCCCTAGCTTACATCCTGGCCCCCGGTGCCTACGCCCGACGCCCCGTGATCAACCGCATCCAAGAAGTCGGTCGTCAAACAATCACACAAGAAGACGGCACCAAACTGAAAGAGATGGGTATCCCCGTGGTCTTCATGTACGGAGAAAACGACTGGATGGATGTGGCCGGTGGTATCTCTTCAGAGGAGAAACTCAACGCCGCCAAGCAAAAAGCTCTCGAGAGCGCAACAGCCGAAGAAAAGAAGCGAGAAAACGGTAGCGCAAAGGTTCTTCTGGTTCCCAAGGCCGGCCACCATCTCTACCTCGATAACCCAGAAGTGTTCAACGACATGATCACCAAAGAGCTTGAAGAGACGAGAAGAGCTGAGAAGAGATTAAAATAGACGGACATGTTTTATGAATGAGAGAGATATGGAAGATATAGGGCTGGCGTTTCATGGGCTGTGAATGATTATTTCACTGATGTGATCCGAGATATAGAGGATCATATCGACATTTGGAAAGGCGTTTTTATTATTTGATTCAATTAGATTTGCATATACCTATTCACCGCCTGCTTGGCATGGCGCTTTCATACTAGATTGTACAACAAAGATCCTCCATTCAGATTCATCTTCAATGAGAACATAAAACTAATCAGTCATGTATTCTAATTTCTAATATAGATATGCTATCCCCACCAGTACGCCATGCATAAAAACAACGCTTATAAGTTGATCAAATCGACCTCCGAGAAATCAGGAGGCGCTCTGCCATAAACCACACGTACTTTGCTGTCGAGAGCTGTACCCTCGTTACTGATCCAGATGTGATCGCTGTATGCCTGAGTGCGACGAATTTCATCATCGCTGATACCAAGGTCGTCCCTGGGAATCCAAACTGTAGGACGTCGTGCCCGAAGAGCCTCGTGCTGGAATGCATGCCTAGTGAGAGCATCTCGTTCATCGGGCGTGAGATCCTCAATTTCGTCATGGAAACCTCCAAACAGTGCTTCTCCTATCGCGCGCTGAGCTTCGATATCCTTTCGTCGGTGTTTCTCTCGGTACAGTGACGCTCTCTTGTTCTTGTCTGATGCCTTGTTCACAACAGCAATCTTGCGCAGTTGCTGACCACCCCCCTTTGCCCATGTGCCAACTTTATTCATAGGCCGACGCACAGAGCCAAATCTTCGCATTTCGATGGAATTCCCATTTTCTCCATTCTTCTCGGGCTGTTTTACGTCTTCCTCCTCTTCCTCTTCTTGTAGCTCGTCACCGTCAATGAGACCAAGGCGTTGATCCTGTGCTCTTTGGAAGGCTTGATCACGCAATACTGCCTCGTCTTCGAATGTTATCGGCAGGTAACGGAACAGTGGCCCAAATGAATAATTGAGCAGGACTTGGTAAAGAGCCGTGAGGATGAGAACAACAATCATGATAGCACCATGAACTGCACATTGATTCTTACCATCCGGAGCCTCGGCAATGAAGAACAGACCTGCCATGCAGAGCTCCATAAAGTAGATACCGGTGAATGTTTGATTGATTGCCCTGGGGTACAAAACACCGCCGGTATCAAGCTCGAATCGGTTTACGTAAAGCATGACGTATCTCTGAGCCATCCATAACAAAGCGAAAGTGATAATTGCGAATATGGAAATGAGCGGCGCGATAACGCAGTATACCAGTCCGATGCAGGCGAAGTTGGTGTAGATAGGGAACAATCGACCCCAGGTGACCTGGTTGAGGTTTGTGTTTCGGGACCACTTGTTACGTGCAGTACTATCGAGAATCTTGGCAATGACATACCACATGACCAAAGCTCCGATTTGTAGCAGCGTGGCAGAGCTCGTGGACAATGCCTGTAGGATCATGTAAGAGAAGAAGTAGTTTGCGGCAGTCGGGAGATTCGTTGCAAGAAGTTCAAGAACGTCGTCAAAGGTCTTGAGGCCCTTGAAATTTTCCACGAGGGTATCAATAGAGGCCGCGAAGAACGACGCAATGGAAACAATCAAGAAGACTTGAATGAACAAGAAGACAAAGTAGTATCGCTGCACGAATTCAGTCTTTTGAGAGCCTGTTTTGACACCCTTGAAGTCGGCAAAGAAGCCCAAGATGATGGGGACCAAGAACAAGAGAAGAGCGAGCACAAGGGCGGGCAAGACACCTGCTATGGACTTGGCCATTTTGTGCACGGTCGGGTTGTCCTTAAGGAAAGATAACCATTCATTGTTTCGGATCAAATTATCAAGTTGACTCAGCGCGGCTGTCCAAGCAACAGGGATAGCCCAGAGGAAAAGCATAGCAACAACGGCTGCAAAGACCAATCCTGATCGAAGCCACTCTTGCCACCAGCTAAAGGCCATGTTGTCCCAATTGACGTCTCTGGGTGAGATTTCGTTCATTCTCGGAGCCATATGTTGCGGTATATGGTGAATGACGCTCTGACAAGCCATGTGGGCGGCGACTTGATGGTTGAATTGGATAAAAGCAGAGTTCATGAGTGGGTAGCGCTCAGGATGACTCTGGTCCTCCTCAATCTCCACGTTCAACCGAGCCAACTGTTCACGACACCAGTAGATTGTGTCGACCTTCTTCGTGACTAGAGGTATAGGGAATAGCCATTTCTTTCCGAACAAGGGGAGGCGATGGGTTGGGCGATCCTTCTTCTTAAGATATTTCTCCCATTCCGCAGGCTCGGCATCTTCCTTGTAGTCGGGGTTGAATGCTGTGGCATACTCGATCGGGCCCTCCTCTATTTCGGGGCTGACAAAGGGTAGCGCATACTTGATTCTCTGCCACAAAGGCCTGCTTTGTGCGTCCTTGCGCTCTCTGTAAGCTGCGGTGACCTCTCCTTGGGGGACGGGAGAAGCATAAGCACCAGGAGGAGGCTTCCAAAATTCCCACCACTTCGAGTCTCCTTTGACGTAGATCTCGTCGATGTTATTAATTTTTCGGACTGTGTTGCCTGGTTTACCAAATTCGCGACGTTCTGGGTTCATAGCAGCGGTGCTTTCCCCGGAGTGTCTGTTTGTGTTACGTGACTGGTTCTGCACTCGAAGAGTATCCGACGGCGAACTAAGCTCGTCTTCGTCTGTGGAAGGTCGAATACGATACCTCTCAGAGCCACGAGACGGCGCGCGCTTCTCGTCCTGCTGCAAACCCATGAAGCCGTTGGTTGTTTCGAGAGTATTGTCAACATTTTTCTCTGCTTTGGAGACAACGCCCAAGAGGCCTTGGCCGACCTTGGAGATAGGATCCAGAAGAGGCACTTTGAATCCCTTTGACTTCTCCTTGTCAGTGTGGTGCCCCTCTTCCTGATCCATATCGTGCTGTGATTCGCGAACGCCTTGGTCAACAGAATGAGGGACTTCGTGCTTATCGCCAGCCGCTTGGCCTCCAGAACTATTTGCCATTCGATGAGCTTCGGCATCTAATTGAGCATTTCTTTCAGCTTTTTCCTTCTTGGTGACCGCCTTGAGCTTTCTCTCCTTGCGTTCTTTCTTTTCGGCTGCCTTTGCTTGCTTGAGCTGAGCCTTCTTTGCTGACCTGATGAGGTCGGTCTCGGCAGACTCCAGTTGCTGATGGATATCATTGCGTTCCTTTACCTTTTCAAGCAGCGGCGATAAATCTCGATTCAGCCAGATATTTCGAATTCCTCCAGGGAAAACATCAAACAATCCTGTCAAGGCTTCTTCGCTGAGCCACTTAGCAGGAATGGAGTTCACCAGGACGGTGGTAGCCGAAGCCTTGAGGCGGTGCTCCGCGCTGGTAAGGTAATCCTGGCGAACCTTGACATAGATTTTGAGTTCGATAAAGAATACCCAGCAAACCCAGATGACGACAAGTATACCCATCAGTAAATGAGCTCCGTATCTGTCAAGATTCTTGTTGCTAACGTTTCCCCATGCGAGCGTGTCCAGACCAGTAGGCCTGTTGCTATCTTGTTCCTGTTCGCGAGTCTTTTCGTCGACGTTGACTTCTTTGCCAATACCTCCAATATAATTGATGGGAATCAGGATCGGCATAACAATACAGCAAATCGGAATAAAGATGATGAGAAGCGTTTTCAAATAGCGGAGGAAGAAGTAGGCATCGAGACCGCACTTGTTGATGATTTCACGGTCGTCGTAGTGCCATAATGTCTTGAGCATGCCACCAAGAGTCCTTGGAGGGGAATCGGTTCGTTCTCGTTCGGGGACAAGGTAGGTTTTCGGTTTGCTGTAAATGTTAGCGACTGATTCTGTGGTTGACTTTAAGGTCGAATGTCAACATACAAGATACGTGCGAGTTTGTTTCTCAGTAACAGAAACGCCAGCATCTGTACTGAGAAAACGACAACCGCTACTACTAAAGCAGTGAAGAACGTGGTGATGCCAATACCTCGACGACTGGTGGCAGGACTGGTGGTCTCTGCGACAGGGTCGAAACCCGTCTTTGTAGGTTCATCGGAGGATGTTGAGGATGGGGTCCCAGTTGCGGAAGCGGATATCGCAGAAGATAATAAGGAGCTGGCGATAGAGCTGGTGATGGAGGCTATATTTGTGCCAGATTCGGCAGTGCCTGTCCCTGAAGGGTCGGCTGAGGACATGTTGGAGTATTATGTTTGCCCCAGAAGGGGGAAATGATAGGAAAGCCTAATCCTAAAGAATGATGATGAGAATGAACGTGATGTGTTAAGAAGAAGTCATGGAGATGGTTTTCTTAGGTAGAAAAGAGGATCTAGGTATGGGAGTAATTAACAAAAAAGAAGGTTTGGTTCCAAGATATCGAGGTACTTGCCTATGGGCATTCATCGCGCGTCATGGCAGGTAACCCCCTGTCAACAAAGACTGTGGCACTAACCTAACCCACCTTGTAGTGCAGCAGAAACTTGAGCCAAAGGTTCAAGGTGACGAAAATATGCAACCCAACAAAGGGTTTACGCTCGGCTAAACTATTATGTCGCCGATCAATGACCACTGAGTCGCTGTGGCACCGCTGTGGCACCGCTGTGGCACCATACTAGATAAGGAAGTTGCTCGAGTGTGATTGGATACGACGTATTTGAAAGCGCAAGTGAAGCGAACAAGGGACCACTGAAAGGGTGTTCAACCGAGTGGAGAAGAGGTACGAAAACTGGATAATCCCAGCATCATCAACATGCTGCAGATGGAGTCTAAACCAATGACATCAGTGGCTTGAAACAGTCCCCTGAATGGTGTTTGATCTTTGTTGGCGGCTACAGAATCGTTGGCTTTGGTTTCTTTGTTTTTGGCGCCTACCATGAACAGAGACACCAGAAATAGATGCAGCCGCGCGCTACAAGCTAACAGAGCGTATAAAGACGTTAAATGTCAAAGACGTTTCTTTTGATGTCTGCATTCTCTGTCCGACCTTGGAGGTCGATCGTGTCTGTGTCTGGGTTTGGGGGTATTCTGTCATGTATCAGATCGATAGGCCAAGAATTGTCCAGGTTACATACAGTACGAGATGAGATTCAGTGTAACCCTGAGCAAGACAAATCGCCAAGGATGCCAAAAATGATAGCATAAGAACCTTATTTTTCAACTAGATTATTCTGTCACTTGCGGATATAGTACAGTCCACGGCAATTGGTACAGGTTGTAGTTGAGCAACAGTGTACGGATACATACGAAAAAGAATTCGATTTGTTACTTATGATATCGAAATGAGGTTACATTCGGTGCAATTAAAGGTTAACCTTTGGGAATGGGGATTGGAATTCCGCGAATTTGGGACAATTTCGCTTCATTATTCGCGACCCCATACGAAAAACTTGGCGTTCATGTCACTCCTTGACCGCAGCAACTATTGGGACTGGTCACGTTTCTTGAATCATATCTCCTTTCCTTCATTGACCATAACTTCAGGGTAATTTCAATAGAGGTAATGGATATGCTAACAGTGTTGTCACGAGTTGCTCACCCTGAGTCCTGTGGTTACCCTATAACTGAATGTCTTGGATTAGTTTAACGATGGATAACGATAATAGTCGCAGCTCAAGATATGAAAACAAATAAAAGTTGCGATAATCAATGTGCAATTCTATTGAGATAAGAACTAATTGCATGTTAATAAAATGCGGCAGACAGCAAAGATCAAATGTCAAATCGAACTCGACCTCCACTCTATAAAATCTCACCAGCAACATCTCATCTCTTCTACCAACTGTTAGACCCACGTCTGTATAGAACACCAATCAAGCTTGAGGTCCGGGACCAAGTAGGCTGTTGACTGCCTTAACAAGGGTAACCACATTGAAGCGATGGATGTGGGTGACACCCTGAGCCTGAGACCACTTTACCTCAATACAATCCCTCTCAGGATGTAGGGAAAACACATCAAAAGCGTTCATGTACACATTGATAGTGTTGCAGATCCCGCGGCGCACCTCAGCATTTATATTAGTGCCACTGATCGTCTTATCATCAATGTTAAGCCCCCCGGTATGCTCTCCGACAGAGATTCGGCCACGAAAACCTTCAAGGGTGAAATATTCAAATTTCCAACCTTCATTGTCCCTCGTGATGCGGAATAACACCTTCTGTCTGAACGAAACCTCCGGAAACAGCGCTTGGAAGGCAGGTGGAAGAGACTTATAACGCTGCAATTCCATGGCAACGCCGCCCATGAAGCATTCAAGACAGCTGGTAGGTAGTTTCAACAATACGTCGACGACTGCAAGCATCCTCTGGCGCTTGTCTTGGCTGAGACTGAGAAGAACACCCCTGTTGTGACCTCCTAGTCGACCCTTGCCCCAGCAATGCGAACAGAAAAGTCCAAACCGGCAGGTAGGACATCGGTGCTGCTTGTGGTTGCTTTCGTTGTACTCCAGCAGGGCAGCGACACATGATAGACCGAAAATATGTCCACAGGGGAGGATATATGCAGCATGGGGAGGGTTCTCAACTCTCCGAAGATCTGCTACAAGATTGATGTTAGGCACATCATCGTTCAGAGTCATCGGTTCCATGCATATTCCGCATGTCGGGTTTGTACGGTTCGCAGCTGAAGGATCTGCCTGGACGATCTCCATGAGAGCGGGGAGGTAAGTTTCTGGAAAGGAATCCATCTCGGCTGTTGTGTTGATAGATCTGATACTTACCTTGAGAAAGTGTGATGGATGACGAGAATGATTGCTTCGAAAACATGGTTGAAGGCCAGATACTTATACAAATCTGACCCCAGATGTTCCCAATATCTACTTGATTGTTTACGAGAGAGACATGAATGTTCCCATGAATAGGCCATTCTTAACATATCACAGAGAAACAACAGAGTGTTCTTATGTGACATACAAGTGAGCCCAGTATACTCTATGAGTAAGAGGGATGTTCTTTGGTTTGTAAGGATTTGTAGTGCACGCAACTGACCTTATATATTATGGGTACTTGAACAGAAGCTGTTTAGGCGTGCGTATGGCAACCTCATCCCTCAACGGCCTCAGCAGAGCCAGCCTTCGTAGTAGTCCGTCAACAATTCAAGACTCAAACCGAATCAGTCCCTACCCTTTGCCTCGCCTTGTAGTCTGAACTCGATGATTGGTCGAGTGTAGTGTATCCGAACGAACATAACACTGTTTACCCAATATAGACAAAAGGGAGAGGTGACATGGCCTTGAATAATATGCACACAGCGTCGTGTTCTTACTGTTTTGTCCTATAGGACTGGTCAAATGTAGCTCCAACGCCGGTTAGAACCCTTGCTGCTCAGTCTGGAAGTAGTTGAGGAGGATGGATAGCTCCTGAGAGTCGTTATCCCAGTTCTTGGCAACGACGCAAGCAACAGAACAGCCTTCTTATACTATCTTCAGCGGAGGTATCAGAGAGAGTCGGGTACTAGATAACAATAGAACTGCTCTTCAATACTCAAGACCTTTAAAACAAAGTATCATAAGTGCTGGTCTAAGCTAACATAAAGTGATTAGGTTATTTTCGTCTCTTATACTCACAGAGGCGGCTAATTCTTCTGATACCCTGGCGAAAGCTTCCCCCTTCTCTGTCTGTAGTAGCGGTACTAGCGAAAACTTTCCAATCCACCATCGACAGCATCAGCATCAGTGAGAGATTCCTCTGCCATCCGCGTCAGCCGCGCCAGGTTACAGATCAAGTGCGCTACTTCAAAGTCCCTTTGGAAGGAGATTGGCTGCCAGACCAGAATCATACACAAGTAATCTCCTGGCCTAACTTCTTTGTAATGACCGTAAGAAGAGGGAGGAAAGAACACGCAGGGAGAGCTTTCTACTACCTATACGGCAGCAAAGGTGAGAGCTTCTCGGCTTACCGTTGGTGAGGCCAGCAGCAGTAATCATCTTCTATTTACCATAGCTAGCCCCGTCCCCGACGGTAGCACGCTGGATCGCCAGCGCTACTGCACTCGCCGAAGATATCTATCTGCTCGTGCGCTCACCCCTATCTCATCCGGGAGGGCATACAGACATCAGACTAAGATACATATATGACTGCCTATACCCCTCATACACGCCGGCGATACTCAACACGCAAAACATCAGCTGCAGAGAGATATTTCCGATTACGGACCTCGATGGCGGAAGCAGTAGCAGCAAACAGAGAGCTTCCTGATTCACCAGCGGCGGTAGCAGCGGCGACGTCAAAAGCCTCCCCCTTACCCATCCGGGCGGTACTGTTAAGGGCTTTCCTCTTCACCAACTATTCGCCAGTATAATCCGATCTTCCAAGGCTTCCAGGCCTACCAGCAGAAATAACCTCTGGCTTGGCGAGTTTTGCGACGCTACCACTCGTGAGTCTGATGGGACTCGCAGGCGTTATGACTTTACTACAATGGCATTATAAATCACCTGCCCAAGTCAAGAGACGACACTTTCAACACTTTAGACCGGTTACCAGCATGCTCATTCAGTGTGATTTGGACCTCTTTGGCTTCTTTGTTTAGGTCAAGCAGTGGATATACAATAGAGCGAGCCCGAGTGTCATGCTATTGTATATGACCTCTAAGGATAATTATCCTGCCACCCAACAGACCTAGTGTCACAGAACAACTCGTCTCAACTCGATAGATACTATTCATGAGGCTGAGACTGAGGCTCTCAAATAGAGTTGTTCAGATACTCAAAGACTTCTGAATCACTCGAGAACAAAACATACGCAGTGACTCATACCGAAGGAGTTTTCTTTTTATTGGGAACAATGGTAGGCTCTGGAATGTTCAAGACTGTCGTAAAGATGTCTGATTGGGTTGGTTCCCAGGCGGATATATTCTTTTGAAAACTTTGTCGACGAAACTGTCGTGAAATGTCTCATTGGAGTATTTCCATAGGCCTGTCCTGCGAACTCAGAAATTCCTGCACAAGAGAGTTCACTGCGCCATCCACGAGAAGGTTATGGAACTTGACTGAAGTTTTTCCAAAAAGACAGACATGAAAATTCTTTCTCAAACTCTGTTCTTCCAGTCTATTTAAAGACATTTTCCCCCAGGACTGATCGATCTTCCTTCTTCCCTTCTACACATCACTCATACTCACAATCCATCTTGCACTTGCACTTGCAATCGCTATCGCTCTTGTACTCATACTCATTCGTACATACATTCAAACTCAAACTCAAACTCAAACTCAAACTCATACAAACATCTACTTACATACTCTCACTCATACACATTGACATACCTGTCTTTGTCTATATCCTCATACACACAGTTCTCTTCTATACACCTGTCTTAGAGTCTACTCATCACGCTTATACACACTGACAACTACGTATTTGTCTATATCATCATACACACTACCTATCCTCTACCTTTACACCTGTCTTCGATCCTATCATCTACCACATTTCAGTCACTCAAAAGCTTCTACTATTACTATCCTTCAACCACAACCACAACCAATATGTCTTCTACAAGCAACATGTCTTCTACAAACGACATGTCCGCCACAGACAACATGATGGCGGATAAGATCGCCTGTACCAACTGGGTAGCACTCAAGACTTACCTCCAGAACAAGGAGGTGTCCTACAAGCAGCTCCAGCTTCAATGTGGAATTTGTTACGAAGTCATGGACATGCCTTATGACATGGATCAGAGAGATGAGGATCACGAGAGACGTCACAAGGACAACGAAGAAACTCCCACCATCCAAGCATGCGGCCACATTTACTGTAACGCATGTCTTGAAGAATCCTACGGACCAGACTCAGACATCATGGGCGGCGCCTGTTTCGATTGCAGAACAGAGCTTGTTCACAAAGGATGCGGCCATATGAACTGTGGACAGAAACTACCCTCCACAAAGAAGCAGATCGATGCGTTGACACCACTGCTGTCAGAAGGCGGCGAGCTTACAGACCGTTGCAATCTGTGCATCCTGGCAGATTACTGCGACGAGCTCAAGAAGGTGGCTCAAGACTACAATTCCCTTCTTAACGACCCTTCTCGGGAGATGGGAGTCGCTTGTTATGACCAGTTCACTGGCAAGCCTTTCTATATCAACCACGACAGCAATGAGTGGGACGCCATGCGCTGCGAAACTCCAGAAGAGGCCAAGCCTATCTTGGAACGCTTTAAGAAACAGCGCAAGGCGATCAACAACTCCAGCAACCTTTGGGCTGGTATGTCTCTCGAAGTCGATATCAACCTCCAGTGGTATTCCAAGATACGAGATGATGAAGACTCGCAACATAAAATCCATGCGCACGACGACGCTTTCACAAGCCATCGAGCTGCCTACAGAGATCTGCGAGCCTTCCTTTTTGAAGACACGCCCGCCGGCACCACAGTTTGAGGATTCGATCGAGAGAACCCCAAAAAGCCAGCTTTTGTGCGAGAAGTGGCTGTCAGAACTCATCCATTAGGGCTTGTGCCTGAGTTTGTACGGAGAGTTTTGATATGGACACTTTACAATTGGTTACCATCGAAAACCTTTTTGTTTAAGTTATGTCGAGTTGGGCAGAGGGCCTGGTCATAAAGACCCGCTCCGTTTACATTTGGCTATCATCACACCATTTGTTTAGCCCTTTCGGTTGAGTTGAGTTGCACAAAGTTGCATTATCACAGTCCTGCTGGCAGGCTGCGAGTCACGATTTGCATTATACCCAAGCGATTGCTTTACACTTCTTTTTGCACTTGGTTATCATAAAGATACCATTTGGCTGGCATTGGATGAGTTGCTACGAGTTACAAGTTACATGCCATTACACAAGCGACTAGTTTCTCATCAATATACTATCGATCATAAATTGATCACACCCAAACAAGATACCTACACATGCGAAGTGATTATGATGTCCATTGTAAGACCCCAAGATTTAGGGTGTGAAAACAAAGTGGTCTAAGTGTTGGCATAAGGAAACATAAGGTGACCTCAATGTTTTGTCTCTTACGTTCTTGACGACCATTTCTTTTGATACTACACACCACAACTTGTCTGATCCATTATCATCATAACTTGTAGGAACTCGATATTTGGTATCACTCGACAGTCTTGAGTCACGAAAGAACTTGTTTGTCAAGATAAAAAGTGATAAATTGTCCCAAAAGCTAACGTAATAGACATAAACATAAGAATCTTAAACACTCATTTCATTTCTCATTTCCTTCCCAAACGAGGACAATAACACTATCCTTCGTCTCCCCCTGCTCCTCACCCCATCTCTTCCTCAGCGCAGGCATATCCAGCGCACCTCTCTTAACATACGCCTGCCAAACATCACCTCCAGGCGTAGTAACAGAGTCCATCAGCTTCCACACATTCCGTCGACCCGTCCAGAACAGCATCTTTCTATCAGCCTTGTCCTCTTTGAGTTTGACAGGTCCGATGAGAGAGCGCCACTTGCTGTCGGGTTTGCCTGCGGTGGATGCCGGCATGTCGGACAGATGAATGCCGTCGGGGTATTCTGTTATCGTGTAGCCGTTGACAAGAACCCAGTTATCGCGGAAGCGGTAGCGTTGGAGGAAACATGCTTCGCCGCAGACGTCTGTGACGAGATGGGCTTGGCTGGGTGTAAGCTGGTGGCGTTCTCCGTAATCATGCAATGCTAGTGGTCGAACGCCTGTTTCGTAACTATCCAAGTGGGAAGAGTAGTCGTCGTTGTCTTTGGGGGAGTAGAAGCTTGGAAGGATATGCATCTTGATCTTGGTATGTTGCGCCATACAATCCTGAAGAAGATTGTCCCAGCGCTGTTTGCTGGTGGGATCGGAAGATACGTCGTTGAAGCATGGTAGTTGTGGAATTCGTGATACGGCAGAGCGCGTAAGAAAGACGGCTCCTCCTCCGTAGGTAGTCATGTAACCTTCGCCAATAGCCCAATCCCCCCTCTCACTGGGCAATCCAACGTACAACTCCTTCTCAGAGTTATACGCGAATAGCCGTTCTTGAAGGTGAGACAAATTGGGAAGAAAGATCTCCTCATCCAGAATGGCGTACCACTTCTTCATCTGTCCCTTCTGAGCAAGTATAGCAGTATGCTTCTTGACCGTCTCCATCATGTTAAAGTATCTCTTCGCAGCAGAGATATCACCTTCGGAGTAAGTGACAAAGGCATCAATACCAAAAGACTTGAGAACTTCAGTCAGTTTGCTTGCCTGTTGGGGGTGTCCTTGGTCAAGAACAAGCATGAAACTCGCTCCATTTCCATGTTGATTTCCACCGGTCATCCACCTCGCCCAATCCTTAGCAACAGCGTAGTCATCTCTGACGACTCTATCAAAACTTGTTGAAATAGCGAAGAAAAAGTCGGATGCGTCGACCTGCCTGGGTCGTGGTCCTTTGAAAATAGGAAGGTTGAGTTCCTGGCGAGCAACCAGGCTTCTCCTCTCAGGATCTTTGGTATCAATAACCTTTGGTCGATTTAAACGAAAGTCGGTGTCGATTTCCGTGACGGATTTTCGTTCAGAGTCCAGCTCTGATGTACGGACTTTCCATGCAGTCCAAGAGGTCTGATTCGAAAGACCAATCTTCTGTCGAAGTCGTTCCAAGTATTGTTCTTCAGGTACAGGTCCAGTGATGGCCAGTTCGTTATCGTTAATTTCTCGAGGCCAGTGAATCTTGACCTGGAAGAAGAGAAGAACCAAAACCACAACAGTGAGAAGCTCAACCACTCTACGTGGGAGGACCGCAGAACTTGAAATCATAATCATAATGGGAGTGGATCGTTGCCGACGACGATCTTGTTGATTCAAAAAGAATGACTTGGGTGGGTATAACCGGGACAAATGAGTGTAGGCTTGGCTATAACGACATGATCACAGAGTAGACATCCAAACGACCTCAGTCGAAGAAACAGAAAGGTTTCGAAAACATCACTCGATGTGAGGCACAGCGAGACATTTAAGTAAATTAACCTCCGCTGAATGAACCAAAGTCACAATGCCCTTGTTTAGTGTAAATGGCCGCAGTGGGGGTGTGGTCCATGACCATCCTTTGGTCGGAAGCATCATGAAACTCGAGGCCCCAGAGGATAATCCCTGGTCGCACCACGTCAATAACGGTTAAAGAGGGGAATGCCAAGCAAGCAATTAAACCATGACATGGCCTTCGGATGATCAATGGGCTGCCCCAGGTCTCAGGTCACGAGCGGCCATGAGAAACAACAGTAGTTTGTGTCAGAATTGCAGATCTGTTTATTCGAAATGACTCCTATTCTGCCAAAGTTCCATTGCTTTAACAATCCCCATCTCGATGGAAGGCTGCACCCCGGCGGGTAAAAGGCCTATGACGGAATAAGGACTAGGATGAGAGGTAATTTAATCTTCCTCAATAATCCAGACTAATGCAGGTACACCAACAGCCTTAAGGGTGAAATAAGTCGATTTCGGTCGGTAATTTATCTGATAAGCGGCCAAGCTAGGAAATCGCCGCATGATGAAGAATTATTCGCCAGGCCTGGACGCTGGACCCTTTCCCTCCGTCGCTTCTTTAGGCGTAGTCTTTGACGACTGAGACTCGTGTGATGTGATAGGCTCCTCTTCTAGCGAAGTTTTGGGGGATTTTGTCAGAGGACTGGGTTCTCTCGGCTCCTTCCCTTGTGTTGGTGTCCGTGGTTGGTGCATGCGTTGTCCTGGAGGAACTCCTTGGCTTGGGATGTATGCTGCGGGAACATTTACCTCCACTGTTATTTTAGCGTGTTGGTGGAGGTCATAGCATTCTGCGAGAGCTTCATTGACCGACTTGTCAGCGCGTACAAGGCCGGTGACAAGAATTTCTCGAATGTGATCTTCTACACGCTCAAACTCTGCTTTGTCGTAGCGGTATCGATCGGGAAGGCCACTATGGGTGAAAAGAGCCAGCAGCCCCGCCAGAACCGTGTTTGAAGCGCCAAGAATAGTGATGGGCGTGCCTTTTTCGAGACTGAAGGGACCCAGAGCTGTCAAAGCGGCACCGATGATCAATTGCAGGATCAACAAGATCCATCGGATATATGCGGCGAAGTGAAACAAGTAAAGGCTAACCGTGCGACGGTGGACGGTATCACGATACAAGCCTGGAGGAAGACCTTTTGGTGGCCATATGGAACTGGTAAGCATAACTGGCGCATCATGTTCCTTGTCGCGAATTCCTCCAACACCCCGGGCGAAGAACTTCCACTCTGCGCTAGACAAAACTCGGTAGTCTGGAGGGACCATGGGTTTCGAATTGGGATTCTCTGGGTTGGAGCTAGAGGTTCCAGGGTCGAGGGCATGGGGATAGTCGATATATCTCATTGGCACTGCTTCCGTGCCAGAAACGGGTACTTCCGACATGATGAAGTCAAGGTTTGAGGCGTTCGTATTGGTTAGGTCTGTCGATGGAAGGGTCTGTGAAGTTAGATGTGTTGGTCATCGAAGAGCATTTTGGTACTGGATTCTGAACTCACGGAATGAGAAAAGACGCAAGACACTTGGAAACAATCTTTCAATTAGGTTCGAGGAATGAAGTTAGTATAAGGATATTAATAGAAGGATATTGAAGAGATGGTGCAACTGTTGGGTGGGAGAGAGGCCACTGCACTACATCGTCTGCTCCTTCCTTCTGCAGAAGCGTCAATAAAGAAGACCATCTGTGCCTCGCTAGACATAAGTTTTCTAGTAATACTCATATAGGTATCCAGATCAAATACAATGTTTAACGAGAAGCTCGTACATATGCAAAGGACAACGCTGTGTACTACTTGTGCGAGACGTCGGCTTGCACAAGCCCGTCTAGAAACCGACAAGAGAGCCCGGATGAAGTAGTCGATGCGACATCTTCGACTTAAACACAGGTAGCTTCAATACAAGTCTACGAAAGTTATTGATCTCTACAGATTAGAGGTATAGGCTGGTTGACTGGCACACCACACACTTCGTGAGCCCGCACGAGTACTAGAACAAACAAGTTATATCCGTGCCAACATTTTAAGTGCTGTGCTGGATAGAACCGTTGCTTCATACCAAATCTTTGCAGATATCCATGACGCGGTACCACGAGTCGCTGCCCATCTATCACTTGAACGCCATCCTGATAACTTATGCAAATTGGTAGTAATCGATATGTCAATTCTATATTCCTTTCCATTTGTACCTGTCCTGCTTCAATGTTCCAAGTTTCCATGCCATTCAACCGCTACAATCTCTACCTGTAGAACCACCTAGCCATACAAACGCCGCTCTAAACAGACGACACAATTCCGCTAACAAATTCGATCTCAAACTTAAGAATCCTGAACAAGAGTAGGAATGTCATCAACCTGAGCCTCGCCGTTGAGAATAGCGTTGACGGCTGTGAACAGAGGGTACTCGGACTCGAGACCACGAGCCTTGAGGAAACTGTTCACCTCTTCAGCAGTGGTGGTACCCTGGATCTTCTGACCGTTCAAGTCCTGTCTCTCGACTTCTTGAACGCTGATACCCTTCTCAACAGCCTTCTTGGCACAACGGAAGTTACGACCTCCGGAGCATGATGTGATTAGATCTGCGACACCAGCAGATGACTCTGTAAAGGTGGCAGTGTGCACAGTCTCACCAAAGAACTCCTTGCCAAACTTGACCATCTCCATGAGACCAACACGCATGATAGCTGCCTTGGCGTTGTCACCCCAACCTCGACCATCAACAAAACCAGCTGCCAGAGCAACAACGTTCTTCAACGCACCGCTCAGAGAAACACCGGCGACGTCGGAAACCATCTGGACGTGGAAGTAAGGGCGGTGGAACAGCGTTTGGAAGCAGTCCTGGTCCAGAGGAGGGTAATCAGCGGGCATGGCGGTCAACTTGACCTTGGATGTTCGACCACGGACGTCCTTGTGATGCATCTCGGGAAGCTCACCCATTGTTGGGTTGGGGCTACCGGTTCGAGGTGTAGGAGCTCTGCTGTTATCAAGAGCAGGAGGGTCGTAAGCGATAGTTGTCTCCGACCACTTCTCCTCAGCGATTTCTCGAGCCAAGTTGGCACCACTGAGGGCACCGCAGTAGATGCCAAGTCCATCACCAATCCACTCGCTGAACAAGCTAATGTCCGTGTCCGTTACGTTGACACCCTTGATACAGCTGATTCCTCGGGCGAAGGGAAGAATATGTCCGTTGACCTGCTTGCAGACGTTTGCGATAAACTGGTGGGGTAGGTTGAAGACGAGGATGGTTGAATCCTTGACAGCATCGCGAATATCGGGGTTTGCGATGAGGTTTGTAGGCAGAGGAATACCTGGTAGGTACTTAACGTTCTCGTGGTGCTTGTTGATGACCTCTGTGAGCTTCTGGGGCGCATCGCTGTTGATTTCGGCATAGCATTTGGAGTCCTTGGTAATCGTCACCTCCTCCTCATAGACCCACATCTGGACATCTTCCTCGAAGAGATCTTTGTGTGCTCGGGTGTTTTCAGCGACGATCTTGGCAATTGTAGAGCCCCTGGTCTGTCTGTTAGTGATTGACTCGAGGAAGGATGTACAGCTGGGCAACAGAAGAATCGTCCTCCAGGGCCTATAGGCTTATTCAAGATGCCAGATTGCCTCGTATCTTAGCCTTTTGGAGGCCAATTCTTCGACATCGTGATGGGTGTAGGTCATACCAATTGCCGGATCCCACGATGGTCACCTTGTGCTTCTTTGAAGGGGCGCCCAAGCTCGCCATATTGTTGATTGCTGCGAAAGAGTAATTGCGTGTGCAAGAGGGTATTCTTAAAGGTTTCTTTAATACAAAACAAGAGCGTACGACAATCGAACGAAGCATAAGAAGTAGGTTTAGAAGAACAAAATAAGAACAGAACAATGGAAAAGGCGGGAGTTGAAAGCTTTATGACTGAGGGAGGGGTCGTTAGGGTCTCAGAAAAAATGGCCGCCGAGAACCTAGAAGACGGAATAATTCAGACACTTTTGTAAGCCTAAACCGGTGTCAAGTGGGCTATTTTATTCTGGCTCTTCAAGCTTTACAGGAGTAGGGGTCAAGCTAGAGCTGATACTGGATCAGCTTTCCAGGTTGTTGAACCAGAGCAAGCCACAATGACGCATGGCAGAATGGAATGCGTGATACCGCCTGCTGCAAGAGGAAAAGCGTCCCATCAAAACCCCATTGATATCCGTGATAATGGAGCTGAAGAAATCTCGACTTCGGGGTGCCTTACTTTGCGCCGAGGGGTCCTTTTTCACATGCAAGCTGATAGTAATTCATACAGCTGCAGGTGAATTCTAGTTGTTTTTCTTGACTAAGGTCCAATGTCAATTGTTTAAACAAACTCTTAGTACCTACTTACCAGTACATCATGTACAAATAAAGAACTCAGTCTTGATGGCTTCAATTATATCAATCACATGAAAACAAGTGAAAGAATCTTTTAAGTGGGATTTCACATGTCGAAGAAAACTCCAAACAAGGATACAGGGGCAACTCTGGGATCTCCGGGGGACAAGGGGCGATAATGCATGCATCAGCAATCCAGGAACGGTACCGAGCCAGGGCCCCGTTAATGACCGCGGGCCGATCCCGGTCGCGTGAGGGCACATGTCGAAGACAAAGGTCAAGATCATGAGTCTAAATGAAATGATAGATATTAAGTTTTCGATACTAAGAATCTCCTTATATCAGAATCAATTGCTGCCGAGGATGCATTGTTATGTTGGTAACACACTGGGGTATACTCAACAACATGTAACCGCTATCAGGTTTACCCCAACCAACATGCGATCTCACTCATCCCTTTTATCCGGATCAAGTAATGGTACATCAGCACGATTAGGACTGAAGCGCAAAGAGCATGCACTAGACTAAACGATGTGTCATTCTTCAATGTGAATAAGGTTGAGTGTATGTCAAATATAAACTATGGATAGCACAATACACAAAACAACAGTTACTTTTACTCCCTCTGACACTGGTTTCTCAGAAAGATCCTACACAATATTGGCCAAAGCTCGATTCATTTGAGACCATTTAACAATGCTGCCTTCTCCTCATCTGCAAATGGGTGAAGATCAAGCATTCCACCAGACATGGACCGGACCCGTGTAGACAGTTTTCTTGAATCCTTCTGTTCGGTTCTCTCACCATCTCCAAACACCGGCTTGTAGACTTTGTCATAGACCAGCCAGGTAACATTGAACATCACGGTCATGGTAACTACCAACCAGCGGGGTGCTTTACCAGACTTGTTGGCAAATATCTTGGACAAGGTGACAACTATGAGAAAGAAGAGGCCGCTAGAGAAGAGAAACAGGAACGCTCCAATTCTCTGTCGCAACGTTGTTATGGTGTATGGCTGTAGCGAATGTAGCCAACGCTGGTAATCCTCGGGGAGTTCGTGTTCCTTGGCACCGTCTTTGATGAGATTCAGGTAACGAGCACTAGCTTGTGCGTAACCAGGCTCACGTTGTGGGCCAACCAAAAATCGGTACCACCACTTATTCTTGCGAGGATCATCTGGCAAGTCTTTGTCGGGAATCTGCGGTGCAAAAAGCGTCCTGGACATGAAGGGTCTGGGAATATCCGGGTATGGCCTTTCAGGAATAGAGATCTTTGGGGGTAAAGGGATGCAAGGCACGACGATCTCCTTGTAACCCGCTCCAGCACCCTCAGTGCGAATGATGGTGCCATAATCTTCCTCCGTCACTTCGTAAACAACACCCATAAGACCTTCATCCCACTTCATCGACTCTGAGTGTGGTGGTTGCGGTGGGTCAAAAGGTGGAACAGGTACCTTGGGAGGCAGCTTTGGCTTCTCAGGAAGCTTTCTGTAATCGACATTCGCAAAGCATGGCTCTCGATAAGGAATTCCAGGAAGGTTAAATCTGAGTTCCAACGTAGGTACCGAAACGTTTACTTGGGAAAGCGGACGAATTCCACGTACGCCCAGGAACGTTTCAGCTGCAAGGTTGGATCCATATGCAAGATAGAGGTAGGTCTTTGGAGATGGATTGTCGCGATTGGCAAGATAGTCTTCAGAAGCTTGCGCTAATCGTTCGGTCGATGTACGGGGGATAGAAGCAATCGATGGGTACTTCTTCGGTTCGGGCCGTTGCGTAACGACGCTGAATTTGCGTAGTACAGCGGCGGTTCGACATTTGTTAGCAGCTTCGCTGGTAGCTGTTTGGTTGGACATGACGCTTAGTGTGAAGCTCCAGCAGCGGCTGTCAGCTTACAACGAAGTGATAGGCGGTGCACAGGTCTCGCTAGGCTGTAATGCTGTCAGATATGCGAAAATAGAACCTGTAGACTATCGCGAGATAAACGAGAACGAACTACAGATCAACTCGAAAGATTCGTTGGATTATAGATGAAAATATCCATGATCGAATAGGTCATAGATCAAAGCGGAGCGGAGATAGAGTGAATCTCCACCACCAATTGCTGAATAATGCGACGCGCGGGTAGTGACATGGATACTGTTGGCTCGACCGAGAGTCCGCAGTAAAGTCCGCTTCTTCGCTGGTTCGTCGGGGGGATCAACAAAGCAAGCTTCAATCAATTCCGGACCATCGGGGTTCGCACGATATAATCCGCCGACTGCATGGTTGTTGTTACCAAGCAATGTCTAGGCAACGGGTTCCGTAGATTTGGACTGGATTTGGAAGTCGGCTCAGAATGACCTGGTAGTATTCAGTAACATGCCATGGTTTCTATTCCGCCGTCGGTCGTCCGTCTCCTTAATGAACAGTGCAGTCGCCAGTGTGTAAGTCATTCCAGGCCAATGGAAGCAGAGAACACCAAATTGAACGGGCACCGTATCGAAATTCTAAGTTGAGTAAAATGATACGGTGGTTCTGTGTCGTAGCTGCAATTCACTTGTAGATTCTGGGACGTTGAATTGAATTTGGAAAGATGCAGATTACCTGGACTTGTTGCCTGAATGAAACTCTCCTGCCATGCGAGTTGGGAGTTCGGTCACTGCCTCAAGGTTTTTGGGAAGGAGCCCACAGACTTTCGCGGATGCTGCTTTCTGGTGCTACTGCCTATCGTGCCTGAAGGCAATAACACTTTTAACTTTCAACCTCAGAACTTATAAATTTCCGTCTTTCTCTTCGACCATTTCCTCATTTCTGGTCGGAACCTTGCAAGATTTCACTATTGCTATTGCTGTTCCTCAGATTCCTACTCTTTGATACCTCATGTCAAAGCACAAAAGATTCTGAAGAAGTGTAAGTCAGAAGCAGCCCAGCAAATAGTTGCACCCTTCACAGACCGCAACCACTCACACTATTTCAAAGTGCATATCGTCATGCCGACGACGCGAAAGGGTGGGAAGCCTAATCAGCGTGCAAGAGTTCAGTCGCAGTCGCGGCAGATTGGTCAACTCGAGACTACCCCAACAAGTCGTCACCTGCAGTCTCGTCGAGTGGACGATAAGCACGACCCTCCAAGTGCCCAGCAACCACCACAAGCATCAGCAAATGAGTTCGAAGATAAAATTGACGATGCTGATTTGATGGGCTTGGATGATGAACAAGACGTTCCACGAGACTTTTGGTCCGAAGCTGCTTCCACTCATCGAAGCACACCTGCTCCGGAGGCAGGCAGAACCCATTTCGATAGTCCTTCATCGGTTATTGATGACTTCTCGAGCCTGAGATCCGGTTCGGGGAAGCTTCCTAGTACTCAGCCTTTGCCATCACAGTTGGTTGCAGGGCCTGAGGCCAACAACTACGACTTTTCGGAAACAGCAACCACTGCACGACGAAGTTCGCCGGTGCAGCCACACATCACGCTATCACAAGTCGCCCTTGGTAGAACCTGGGAACATCCTGAGAATAACACTGTACCTGAACTACCAGGTACCATCCCCGAATCATATCAGATTCCCGACATAGACCCCATGAAACACTTGCCGGAGAACGAGCTATATGATGCTACCCCAGCATCAGAAGAAGAGGCCCAGGCTAGTGCGGAGCAACCACAGATTACTGTGAAATCGAAGCCACCACAAAAGGCTGGAGCGAAGCGCAAGGCTACGAAGGCTCCAAAGAAGGCCAAGGCGGCCATCGAGATTCTGGAGGAAGAACTTGGGCCAGCTGATGAGGAATCCTCTGTTTCTCCCCCTGAACAACCAAAAACGAAACGCCAGAAGTTGGGGAAGAATACCGAACAAGTGCAGGAATCACCTGGTGTACAGGTCGCTTCGAACACTGGAACAACAAAGTCAGCTGAAGCAAAGGGAAGCGGAATGAGGCGCGGCAAACAAAAGTTTAAACAGCCTTTGGAAGTTGATGCGACGACACAGCAGGTTATCGAGCCGCAACGGAAGACGGAAAACCAGTCCCCGCGCATGTCCATGGTGGAAAATATGAGGCAAGCACATGCTGCTTCAGTTTCACCTACTGAGGGCACAAAGAAGCCTACCCCTAAGCCTAGAAAGAAGCCATCTCCCAGAGCTGTTAAGAAGGTTGCTCCACAGACCACTGCAAAGCCTTCTCCAAAGGCTACTACAAATGCTACTACCACGTCTGCTACAAAGGCCGCTCCAAAACCTTCTCCGAGGCCTTCCCCGAAGACTGTTTCGAATGGTACACCAAAGCCCGCCCGAAAGGCTGCTGTCGCTGCTGCTCGGCGAATCACGCGCCAGTCAGCTCTAGCAGAGGAATTAACTCAGCCGAGCTCTGAAGAAGCGAACATCATTTCTCCGGCGGTTGAACGAGCAGACCCTGCTACCCAAGCTTCGGTCGTGGCAACAAAGAAGACAACAACAACAAAGACGATCGTGAAGACGGAACCTTCGTTGCGACCTGCGAAAGCTCAAGAGGAGCCCAAGGATATGAATGGCACTCAAGGCTCAACCGAGAATCCTATTCTGCTCTCTAGCGCCGCTAGCAGCTCATCATTGTCTGATATAGATGGCTTTGTTCCACCCAACGATCAGGCTGAAGTTTCACCTCCGGATCCAGCTCCCGCACACGAACCGGAAATGCTAGCTGACCCTATCGTTGATCCTGAGGAGCTGGTGGATGTTGTTCAAGATGACCAACAGCAATTCATTGCCCCAAAGCCGCAGGTTCCCAAGCCTACACATCCTGTGCGTCGACCCGTGAGACAGGCTACTGCACGGGAGAAATCCATAACTGTGAGAGCCGACCCGAAAGAGCCCCTTTTGCAGAGAACCAACCGTCCGCCGATTAGGATTGGCCCAGGAGAGGCTCTGTCTGCTCGAGATGTCAACATGCTTGCTCAGTACAATGCTTCTAAGGCGAATACTTTGAAGAGAACTACCACTACACGAGACACACTCGTCGATACCTCTGCACCTCCTCGTAAGGTCATGAAGCGATCTCGCAGCTTCAGTATCAGCCAAGCAGGTAGCCCATTGCCAGCTGACGCAACTGTATATCCTCTTGAAGAAACAAATCCTATTGAGGAGGAAGATGAGCCTTCGTCTGTTTCACGTACCAACAAGCAAACGTTAGGGCATAGGAGGTCCCAACGCTTGCGAGATCTTGCGGACTAGAAGTCCCCGTATCCTCAAAGCACCGGTCTGCAGCAGGACTATCTTTCAGGTCTGGTAGCTGCAAAAGCAATGCCTGCGAAAACCAGAGTGTCGGCAAAGGAGAACCCACGTGAGCGGGAACCAGCTCCCAACAACGGTCGTTCAAGTGAGCTGAGTGCGAGCGATCGCGATCTACATGCACAAATCTTGGCATCGCTGCAAATCCCCGATGAAGAGCTTCCAGGAGTTCACGAAGGCAATGAAGATGGCAAAACTCAGGATGAAGAGGAGACTGCTGAACTAACACTGCCCAAAGGTCCAAGTGAGGAGGTGTCAGAAGAACTGCATGGGCTTGTCAAGGTACGCCTCGTTGTTTTCAGGGTAAAACACCATACTTACGCACTATCTAGACCATGCTTCGTCGACTTCAAACCAAAGAAGACATCATTTATCGAGCAGCGGATGCTTATCAGAAGAACAGTATCGATTGTGTGGAAAAGATCGAGCGAAAATACGAACAGGAAAAACAGCTACTTTGCAAGACATGGAAGAAAGACAGCGATCGGTTCATGTATGGCGCACAAGCAGTAAGAGCAGAGCTAGACAAGCAACATAAATTACGAGAAGAGGCAACTCGCGGAATGCAAGAGACAGCAGCAAGACGAAAACATTTGTTTCAAAAGGCGATTACAAGTTTACACGCACTTCATGGACGATTGACCGAACAAGCTGTAGAGGATCAAGAGTGAGAATATTTACTGTAGGGTATTTCGAGGTGTCTGATAAGACGAACTGCGGGTCCATGATGGGCCACGAAAATCAGGGTTCAACAGGGATGTAAAGATTGTTTGATGGGTCAAGTTCATGTTGGTCAAGGCGCAATTTATGCCTGGGCATTGACAAATGTATGGTCGATGAATGCTTAATACGACGAATAATGTCTTTACTGAATTTACCGTTGCAATGATGATATTACTTGCCCACCTGTCAGTTATAGGCAAGTCGTGAAGCGATCTTAATGATTCAGATAAGAGATGGAACAATTCAAGGTTTGAGATGGTGACAGCAAGCTCACGGGGGAACGGATGAATGGGGATTTTACCGCTTTCGTTGAGGCTAGGCTAAATGGGAAGCATCGTAGACGAAACACTTGTAGACTTGGCGATTAGTGGTTGTGGAGTGAGACAGACAGCATTGAGGTGATATAACCATGAGATAGCTGAGAAAGAGCATTTACGTAGAGATGCATATCAGTTGCAAGTCGAGAAAACCATCACGATTGACCATATGTCGATTATTCCTTTAACCGCGTGGCTGGTGATGTCGTACTGGAGCATCTCATCTGGGAGACATCCATGTCTGATGGGCTGAGCGGAGTTGGGGAATGGGAAAAGCGGCGATGACGCCGATGGTCTGGTTCAGGGGGTGACGTAGCTAATCTTGTGGCGCGGTGTCATTCCCAAGTCCGAACGCATCATTCATATAAGAGTCAAGACCTTGCTTAAGAAGCGTTTATTTTTGAATATTCGGTCTCGAATTTCGCATTCATCGCTTTGACATCGACCGTTTCACTCTCGGACCTCTACTTACTTTTTTGAATCACGCTTCTTTTCTGAAACCTGACTGGCATGATGGGTTCTGATGAAACGGGGCATATTTCTACGCAAGAGCACGGGCACGGGTAAGTTTTGACTGTTTCGTTTTGTGTTTCGTTCGTTTGCATCTAGAACAAGTGTTCATCCTTTGTTTGGCTGTCAAGTGATGGCTACCAACCTCATTCACTTCATCTTCATTGTCGTCATATGATCTCAGTGTGCCCAAGACGAAATTAGGTCACTTTATGACCAAGAGACGAAATAATCTGGTCACTTCAGGCCAGCGTTTAGGCAACCTTATTCTGGTTCCCTAAACCTCAGGACATTTCCTCTCTTACAAACAGGGGGCCTCCAGGGCACTGCCGCTAGTGCGCAGTGCCGTCCTGCCCCGCATTCGCCCGGACAAGTCTTGCCGTGGGCCTCCACTGCGACTGTTCTGGCTTGGTCGCTTGTCGCTTGCATGCATCAGGGTATCAGAAAAATTGTCCGCCAAGAGCATCAGAGACGGAATAAAGTGTACACTTTATGTGAATCAGGACGGACTTATCGGTTGTTCATTTTTGACGCTTTGACTGGTCAATTTTTCCATCGTCTGAGCCTCCCGCGAAGACGCAGCAGCACTGCCCTCGCCCCAGTCTTTTTTCCTTCCTCACTTTTTTTTTACACCCCAACATCTTGTCACCGATTCGCGACTTTCCTTTTGCGCTTCACATTGCACTTGAAGTACTTCTTTCCTTGTACAATTTCTCCCAAACTCTACGTGAAGTGTGCAGCATCATCATTCGCGGGTTCAGATCTTACAGACCATCCTCTAACGTCCCTGCCCTATAGCCGCTTGCACGGCCTACTCAACTTTCGGTCTCGCCGACGACCAGGCAGCTCAAGCTCGGCTGACACTACGGACTCAAACTTAACCGCAACAAATTCCGATTACGAGGCGACTCCTGCAGATTCGACTCAAATCCAATCTCCCGAAATCACACCTCGCTCTTCAACATCATCAACATCATCTACATCCTCTTCAAATACCAAACAAAGGATGCCGTTTCGTCAGAGGATGGCCCGCCACTTTGGCGATTCGGTATGTGCAACCCCGCACTCTCTATGCGCAATACATTCCTGCGATTAATGCACCATCGTTAGATGTGCATTGATCGACTTTCATGGAATGCGACTTTCAAGTGGCGTACACGCTGACGCCTTGAATAGCTAGCTCCCGAGAAACCCTATCTTAGCTACTACGATGTCCTATTGACAGCCGAAGACATCAAGGCTCTCAAGCATGACTGGTTGACCGACAACAACATCGCTTTTTGGGAAGAGTATCTCGAGCGCGAGATTCTACCTCGGTACCCTCAAGCTCGTATTGTCCTACTTCGTCCTAGCATGACATTCCTTCTCATGAAGGAACCGGACACCCGATCAATCCAATCCGCTCTTCCCGATTTCTCAAAGGTCACCCACGTCTTCCTACCCATCAACGACAATCGTAATGTGAGTGTCGCTGAGGGTGGCAGCCATTGGTCGCTGTTACTAGTCTCGACTCTTGATGGTGTGGCTTTTCACTACGACTCGCTTGGTGGTGCCAACTACTCCGAAGCCAATGTGGCTACACGCAAGCTTGCCAACATACTCGGACGACCCCTTCGATTTATCAACCTTGAGGACTGTCCCCAACAGGAGAACGGCAGCGACTGCGGTGTCTTTGTCTGCCTTTTGATGCGCCATCTCCTCGTCAAGCGCCTTCTTTGCGCTAACGCTCGCGAAAAGGTATCGATGAGCATGGGCGGCAAGATGGTCGATAGTTACGGCGGCCGCAAAGAGATGATGCGAATAATTGAGAATTTCCGTAAGGAGGGCGAGCGAAGGCGATCGTGAGTGGGCCCCATATCTGACTTTGCTAAACGTATCTAATAACCAAGATAGGAGAAGCGCCAGCCCGTTTTCGAACAAGACACCGCCGCGGATCGAATAGAGAACGGACTGCTACGGCTCTTGCGAAGAATACGAGGAAGTTTTACAACAAATCATGGAAGAAATGGCCGCCAAGAACGCTCAGCCGAAGAGATCCCCAGTCGAGCAAGAAGAGAAGAGTTCTTTTTCCGAACAAGGTGCAAATGAGCCAGTAACTACACCAAAGACTCCTCCCAAGAAGTCAATTCTGCCTCCTTGGGCTGGAATGAAAGACTTTGGGCGCCCAAAGAAATTCCTCCCACGGTACTCAAAGTCAGCTTCAAGTGTGCTTGGTTCTCGCACATACCCCGGCCGAATCGTTAAAGAACCCTGGATCTATTCGAGTCCTCTGACGCCCGTCAAAGTCCGGGGCAAGCGGTCCTCCAACTCTACTCCAAGTCCAAATCGCAAGACGGTCCAAACAAGCTGATCCACTGTTTTATCACTGTAATGAAATTCACGAAGGAGTATGCTATGTGTTTACGGTCGATTATTGCTCTTATGCATGATGTTCTATTCTTATCATTTATGATTTTATTCTCAGATATCAAGTAATGCAAGGGATTTGCGAGTTAGCGATTGAGGCGTTGGTTAAGGCATGGAAAAGATACAGCATCGAGTGCTGGTTATAGCCTATGAAGAATAATGCATTGATACTCATATCATATGAACTGTGGTGATTGTGAATTGTTGAATTGGATTAGATGAAGTCAACTCCTGAACGCCCAAAAATCTATGTAGCGATACACCGCCTTTGATCAGCACTCCCAGATCATTTGTTATTGGTATCTTTTGCTCCATCCTCCGGATTACTGCTTCTCAGCAAAAGCAGGGTTCTGCTCCATTGTAGAAGAGATATATCCTCTCAATGCCGCCCACCGATTAGCTGTTGGTGCAGGCGCAGGGGTATCCTTCTTCTCCGCCATATTCTCATCCTCAACACTCTTCTCCTGCTGCGCCGTCAATCTCGCCATACTAACTCCAAATCTCTCCATCTCGCCCTTGACAACCCTCTCCTTCCTCTTCAGCGCACCCCTCTTACTCTTCAAACTCTTATGCCTGATCTTGCCCTGCTGCTCCGCATCCGCCTCCTCGAGCTCAGGTAGCGCATCAGCGAGACTGTCGAGTGTAGTGGCGAGTTTCTTGCTTGGTCGGCGGCGCTTTGCAGATTTTGAGACGCGCGCGGATTGGATGCGGGATACAAATGAAGAGTGCTTGATGAGACGCTTGTCGCGCTTGGTGGAGAGGAAATCGTCTGTTACGGCGGCATCGTCGCGGAAGACTTTTTGGGGCGCTTGAGGGTGGATTTGGCCTGTTACGCGCTGATGGCGAAGGGTTCGGGCGGAGGGCTTCTTAAGGCCTGGTGGTTGAGGAGCCTGGATTTGTTAGTTAATTGTGTTTCCAAGCAGATTCCATTGAGAGAGTGAGGTGGGTGTCAGAAGAATTGTCCTAAGTTAAGCTACAGAAATAAAGTGGCCTAATTGCTAGCCCAAGTTTGCATAATATGACCAAATTATTTCGTCTCTTAGTTCTTGGCGGTTAATTCTTCCGACGCTCTGACGGGGGCGTACCATTTTGTGCTGTTGTGATGGAGGATGTATGATGGATGTTGGATTGGGGATTGTTGGTGTTGAAGATTTGATGGAAACATTTTCGGTGAGTGGCGCTTCACCGAGGTGGTGGGGTACACCGAGACAGCATGGAGGGGCACTTGAGTTCTGTCATATGAATTCAAGACCCTGGATTTCTTGGGTATTTAAATTTCAACTTCTCATTGCTAGAAATCCATATAGCCAGTATTTTAAACTGAACGTCGAATTTTAATAATGAACTGAGGATCTGATGCGGATGAGCTCGTAGAATTAGTAACTCTGTTCACCTTTAGTGGGGTTGGGTTGGATCTTCCTCAGATGATGCTATCACGTAACTTTGAACTTACAACCCACATCCTCACTCCATTCTGTGACAATGGAGACCGTCGATAAACTCAGAAGAGAAATCGCAAAGCGAGAAGTCGAGCTCGCAGATTTGCGCTCTCAACTCGCAGCAGCAGAATCCAAAGCCCGCGAAACCAAGACTGAAGAGTCATGGAAATGGCCTCTCGAGAATCACGAGTATGAGCGCTATAGTAGACAGATGATTGTTCCAAACTTTGGACTTCAAGGTAAGTTACAATTTAAAATATTGTAGCTCGATGCTGATTGTGTTAGGTCAACTGCGCTTGCGAAAGGCTAAGGTTCTACTCGTTGGCGCTGGAGGTCTAGGTTGTCCTGCCGCTGCATACCTCGCTGGCTCGGGTATTGGAACAATTGGTCTGGTTGATGGCGATGAAGTCGAAGTTTCGAATTTACATCGTCAAGTTGCGCATTCGACTGGTCGAGTGGGCATGAGTAAAGTGCAGAGCGCAGTTACTTACCTCAAAGAGTGAGATACCCTTCTCGTATAAGAACTCTGAACTAACTGATAAAGTCTCAACCCGACGATAACTTATCATGCGCACAATACTCATCTTACGCCCCAGAATGCGCAGGATATAGTGTCTGGATATGATCTTGTCCTTGATTGTACGGATCATCCTACATCTCGCTATCTCATTTCGGATATCTGTGTTCTTCTCTCAAAGCCTCTCGTCTCAGCATCTGCATTCCAAACATCTGGTCAACTTATCGTTCTCAATAATCCTCCTGGAAAGGGACCTTGTTATCGTTGCGTCTTTCCTACCCCACCACCTCCTGATAGTGTGGTAGGATGTGGTGAGGGTGGTATCATTGGACCTATTGTTGGCACTATGGGTGTCTTACAAGCACTTGAAGCGATCAAGCTTATTTCGAGAGGCGATCTTGAGATTCATGGAGAGGCAAAGACACCAATGTTGTTGCTCTTCACTGGAACATCTGACACACCTTTCCGATCTGTGAGGATGAGAGGAAAAAGAAAGACATGTTTGGCTTGTGGTGATGAGAATGGTTTGACGCTGGAAGAGCTCAGAACGTCAATGGACTATGTCCAGTTTTGTGGTGTCAGACAGCCGGTTCAGTTACTCAAACCAGATGAGCGAGTGACGGCAAAGGAATACGAGACGATATCAAAGTCAGGAGATAAAGAGACTTTGTTGGTGGACGTTCGAGAAAAGGAGCATTTCGATCTCTGCAACATCTCGGGTTCAATCAACATCCCCATTAGTCGCTTCATGAGCGCTCGTGGTGAAGCTACACCTGAAGGTTGGCCAAGCAATTTACCACCATCTACACCTATATACTTGGTTTGTAGAGTCGGCAACGATTCCCAAATTGCGGCGAAGAAGCTCAAGGACATAGGACTAGGGAACGATCGATTCATTGGTGATATCTCTGGTGGATTCAAGTCATGGAAGGACACTGTCGACCCTACTGTACCATTCATATAACCATGCGTCAGGACATCAAAAGGAGTGGCAGAGAGCATAAGAGACGAAATAATTTGTTCATCTTATACGGGCTGAGGCTAACAGTTAGGCTACTTTATTCTGAAGCCTGACTTGGAGGACAATTCTTCTGTTATCGATCTGCCATGAAATCAGATAAAAAGGAAAAGGGATAGTTGATTGGATAAGAGATTTTAATGATATACAACGCCCGCGTTATCCGGGCTTCAACACCAGCTGAGCCATTACATCCGTCGTTTTGCCGTCAAGTCAACAAGACTCGTAAATTTGAAATGAGTTTCTTTTTTGTGGTTTATACAAAGTTGGCAGTCTTCTTTTTGTTAAATGCCTTTTGATCTTTTAGCCATTGGCGATATCCAGCTACACTAGAGATCTTCTCGCCGTAGAAATCAGGGACTAGTAAAATGACGTTAGTTTCTCAAATCACAAAATTAGTCGAAAAAAACTTACCAGGGTTGCTGGCGCTCGAGTTGGTGGGGTCAACTCGGTTCTTCTTGATGCGCTCAAAGAATTGAGCCTCCTTCTGCGTCATTTGCTTCTTCCACGTACGGTTCAGGATGTAAAACACCTGGTTTCCCATGCTAGGTCCGCTCAACCATCCGAGTCCCGAAAACGCGAGCGTCATAAGCCCCAGCGTCATGAACGGATCGAGAGGGATCTGAGAAATAATCGGCTCCGCGCTACCCGTTGAGAGGAAAACGGCTCCTGCGCCGCCGGCGAACATGCTGTTGGTGATGGAGAAGAGGAGCTGGTATCGTCGACGCTTGACTCGCATCTTGAAGAAGTTGTTCCAGTCCAGAGGGGGAAGACCGTTGTCGTTGCTGGGCGCAGCTTGGACGGGTTCAGGCTTAGCATTGTCAGAAACGCTGCGGGCAAAGGATTTGTTGATCGAGACTGTAGGAGTAGAATATAGCTGTCGGAATGGCGAGCGCGAGGAGAGACATGATGCGGGACGAGCGGCAGAGATGGTGGTCGAGAAGGAAGCTTTCGGGTTTGAGCGCACGAGACCAGTTGCAGGCGAGCGCAAGACGAAAGTCTTGAGCGAAGCCATATTGAAAACGATTGTCGAGATCAATTGACGAAGCTCAATTGATTGATGATGGAGTGGAGATTGAAAAGTGTCGTTGTGCCGTCGGCAATTTTTGGCGTGACGTGGGGATGCTGAAGCTCGGGTAGAGCTGTGTTCGTGATCTCATGGCCGACGGAAAAGCTAGGCGTCTACTTAGGCGCGACTAAGCGCTGCTGCGGTAAAGGTTTAGTCGGAAGAGGTATAGCCCCGCCTACCCCCTAATAAGTCGGGCTATATAGTGTTAGAGGGGGAGTAAATTATAGAAAGCTATAAAAGACTTTAGAGTTATTAGCTACAGTAAGTGTGCTAGCTGTAGCTAATTTCTTAATAACACTATTAATATCAAAAGAGATATTAATTCTCTTACATTTAGGACTCTTTCCAGTTATTTTTCTAACATTCTAATATTCTAATGCCTTTATCTTCTTTAGCCTATTTTGCGACCCTGTATTGCTTAGTCATTCTTCAGTACGACATTGTAGAGTACGGGGTCCAAAGTACCAACCTCTGGAAGTACATCCCGCGCTTGAGACGAGCTCGACACGACTACATTGCACACAACGAAAAGGCCTACGATAGTCGCACACCATTCCAGACACGAATATTCTATTCTGTATCTTCTAAATGGTTCAAGCGCCTTACTTCGCGTTGGCGCTTAATTTCTACACGATTCGGAGCTGGCGTCGCGCCGCGGATCACGGAGGTCAACTAGAGCGTCGCAGGTGGTAACATACGAATTGTCCTCCAAGGCTTGGGCTGCCGAAATAAGGTAGCCTAAGTACTTTGCCTAAGCTCCCATAAGGTGAAAAGACTATTTCATCTCATGCTTTTAGCGGCCAATTCTTCTAACTAACACCCTGGACAGCGCCGACGTGATGGATTGTATTCAAGATCAGCCGACAAAGTCTCGAATAAAAGTATGTCTTCCCGAAAGACCCAAGGATTACGTGCCTGGCAGCGGCCCGCCGTTACAACCGATCAGCTTGCTTCCGCCGAAGGACTCGACAGCTTACATACTCGAAAGAATTATACTACCTTCGCCAGGCCTGGCTGCAGATGGAACCCCATTGCCTAGAAGGATGACATACATCGTAACCTGGAGCGATCTCCCCGCGGCGCAGATGTTAGTGCCTGCCATGGATATTTTGGACTACGTTTCCCCGCGAGAGCTTGAAGAGTGGGAATTCAAGAATACAGAAGAGCAGATGGAGAATGAGGTTGCGCAGAAACAACAAATTGAGTCTGGCGAAGCTCCGAGGAAGAAACGTGGACGACCGCCTAAACACAGCAAGATAGAAACTGCTGTTGTGGCGCCGCACGAGGAAGAGACCATGGTGCGGGGTGCCATGACGATACAAACGCCGACTAAAGAAAGATTGCAAGACTTTGAAGGATTATCAGATGAAGATTCGACACCGGTGGGAACATTGCAATGGGAAATAACTGGAGAGTTAACGGAGGAGCAAGGATTCGATGGAGGCGCCTCTGAGGATTTTGACAATATACGTGCTGTTGCGCAAAGCGATATGTTACATCCTCTAAACAAGACCACGTTCAATGGCTTACCCAGCCTACGGCCTACACCCGAAAAGAAGTCAAGCTCACAGTCCAGTATTTCACAAACCCCAGTACCTCTGCCACCACAAGCCTTCATGGCAAAATCGGAAAAACAGAAATCTGTTGCAGCTGAAGAGGTGCTTGAGGCCGAACTTGAGGCCGAGCCTGAGGCAGAGCAGGCCGACTGGGAAGTTAAGCGCATCGAAGACATGAACATCTACGATGTCGAGGGTGACCAGGTACGCTACTTTAAGGTCCGTTGGGAAGGAGACTGGCCACCAGACCAGAATCCCACATGGGAGCCTGAGCACAACCTCCCTGCGCAGCTCATTTGCAATTATCTCAAGAGGGGGGAAAGGAAACGCACGGGGGGCGGTACGCCGAAAAGACCTGCTGCCGCAAAACCCGCTATGACACCTTCGTATTCTAAGAAAAAGTCGATGAAACAGACGACGCTATCTTGGGGTGTCTCTGTGAAGCAGTACAAGAGCGTTTCCGAAGCTTTTGAAGGGTTTCAAGAGGATGAGCACGGTCTACCACTGAGAGAGACACCAGTTGAAGAGGAAGAAGAGCAAGATGAGTTATTTGTCGTAGAAGAACCGCCGGCAAAGAAAAGCCGCATGAAGACATGGATTGGGAACAATCTAGATCTCAATTGAACATGGGATGCAGAGGTGCTTTGTTTACGGAGTCGATGGAAACGTTTTTTACATGGCGAGGCGTTGGTTATTATTGAAAAGTTATTCACGGCGGACATAGCATAGAGATACCCATGATTATCAAAAGACCTGTTATTGACTATCTACCATTTTCCCCTGTGTCCATTCCTGAGATGCGATTCTGATGATGATGTTCTCTTGGTTCCTGTAATATCCTTCGTAGATGTGATTTTCGGTTCACCAAGCCTAGTAGTCAATCATCCAGTGGTAAAATATCAGTGTCCATAATCATCTCGTTCGTCCGGAGGTTCCAAAAAATGTGTGCATTGAATTCCTGTGTTGATGCATCGTGCATGCATATCCTTCATAGATGTGACGTTCGGTTCACCAAGCCTCATATTTGTTCGTCCAGTGAGTTTCAAGATCGGCTTCCATGGGCCGTCTCGTTCGTTCGCAGGTTCCAAAAAGTGTTGATTCGTTGTTGTGGAACAGAATCTCGTATTCGCTCTGGTTCTTGATATGCCTATGCCGAGATGTATAGCTTTTGGGTCACCACTCCTAGTCGTCTACTCACTCTAGTAAAGGTAAATCTTAGCGTCCATGAGCTGTCCTGTTCTTCCGTAGGTTCCAAGAAAATGTGTCGATGCATAGTCTATGCATCAGTCGGACCGCAAGATGTATTGCGTGTCGAGTAGGTATATGTCACCTGCGTGTATGCAGTGCATAGGTAATTGTGCTCGTAGGTATCAGTTTGATGTGTCAATGACATCCTGGATGAGATAGGGGTAGACGTATGAGTAAATGTCTTGGGCGGGTGCAGTAGTTCTGAGGATATCACCAGCGTCCCAAGGAGGGCGGCCGAGACGTTCGTTCTCTTCCCGTCTCCAAGCAGCAACCTCGGCGTAAGCATAGAAGCGACGAATGTCGAAGCCGGTTCGCTGAGTGAAGACATCCCAAAAATCGGCGTACTGTTCGTCGAGAACTGTTTGGTACTTGAAGTAAGCTAGGTCCAGACCTTGAGGACGGACGTAGGTGTTGGTCGCCAAGTTATTGCATGAGTAGATGGTAACATCCACAAGAATGTACACAGTGAGGCCCAACCTGAGACTGGCATGGATCATAGAGCGAGGTACTCGTCGGCTCTTGATCCGGTTTTCAAAGAGCTCCATGAGCTGAACCATCGTGCTTGAAGCTGTCGCAGTTGTTTCGGAGTTGACTGATCGGCGTGGGATGGGTGTTCCAAACTGCGGCGTTTGGACGTGTTCCTTAAACAAGTTATAAACCGGTCTGTTCCATTGTGTTTCCAGTTGAAGCGGGTCAACGTGATCAACCGTATGCATACGTTCATGCAATCGAGCTGCGGGACTATCGGATGGAGTGGTGCCCAGGTTAAGCAGGAACGGCGATGTTGTGTAGAGACCGAATTCGCCTAGGATGATGAATCTGACAAAGCGGGTAGACTGAAAAATGTCGGTGAACTCGATGATGAGTTTCCCACCGAGGGCATTCTCATATCGCTCGTAAGCGGCACGGATGATATGCTTTACCCCGAACTTCTTGAAAAGAGCCCAGATAGCTTGCTTAGGGAAGTTAGGTAGGACGATCGATCGCCCTGATTCACCATTGTCTGGCACGCCAAATCGGCGTGGATGGTCACGCGTGATGGGGTGGGATGGAGTCAATATCTGTTTGACCGTAACCTCATGGTGTAAACCTTCCACATCAATAAAGCAGAGGCCATGCTCCTTGATCTCCTCAACATATGCAATCGCGGCCAGAGGTCTGTTGAATTCTACCATGGCAGTCATATGGCCAGGGGTGGTGCGAGAGCTAGGCTCTGGGTTGAGGAAGATACTGGCAAGGCCGCCTTCGCCAAGGACGGCATCGGCAACTTGGATCAACGATGTTGATCCAGGAAGGCCAGTCAACACTACCCTACGAGATGATGAGCAAGGATAGGAACTCGGACGAATACCCCAATCGCTCTGCTGAGGGCCGGAAGGGATGCTGAACTGGCGTCCCACCCCCTGAGGAGGCTCCTCGACGGATTGAATCTCCAACTGGGAGGAATCGACGAACTCCTAGTTCGACATGACGCTCTCATTAGGTGATGGTGGGCAACTCGGAGGCTCTCTAATGACAGGTGACCCCATTCGTGAAGAGATAGCTGATTTAAGCTCAAAGATTTTGCTTTCAGAAGGGACGATACCTCCAACCTTGTCCTGTCAATATGTTAACAGAGTTAATCAGAAGAGGATAGAAGTACTTACCGGCTTTCCGCTGAGAGTGACGATTTGTTCACGAAGAACTGTGAGCCTGGCAGTGTTGCGGTCGATGATTCGAGAGAGTTGGGACATTTGGGCGGTCTCATGAATGACGTCCTTGCCTTTCAAAACTCCCTCATCAATCTCCTTCTGTGATGTAGATTAGTATCAACATTCGAACCTTGTTAACGCTTGTAGCAAGTTGATTTCTCTTACCTTGAGATCTTGCAGTTCATGCTTCTGGACCTCCCAGACGCCCGTGAGACGCTTGAGCTCATCTCTGTTCTCCCTGAGGAAGATTATCTCATCCGAGCTGAGAGCCAGCGGGGACGCTAGGGAACACATTTCTGTGTCGTTACGATGATAAGGTTAGATGTACGAAGTAGGTAGATGAATGAAGGTGAATGAAAATGTTGTAGGATGATGTGGGAGGGACGAAGAGGAAGTGGGAGGGGAGGGGAATAAATACTCAGGGGAGTGGGGCAACAGGAGCCCTCAAAAGCACAAGAGACGAAATACTTTGGTCACTTTATGCTAGATTGGACCAGTACTTAGGCTACTTTATTATGGTAGGTGATCTAAGCCTTAGAGGACAATGGGTTCTTCTGTTACCCACCTTGGGGGCTGGGAGCAAGGGGCAGCAACAGGCAAACGACAGATGGGACTTGCTGGAGGGAGGATGGACGAGGGGGATGTCAAATATGGGCGTGGCAGTGACTGCAAAGCAATCCAAAACGCGTCTACCGAAACTCTTGGCCTATAGGAGAGAGGTTTCTACAAACATGCGGAGACTAGGTACGGGCGGCCAGCTGGCAGGTGAGTAGTAACGTTACTAGTGATGTCTGCTGGAGCATGGACCCAGAGAAACCCGTAGACACTCGCATAAACAGATTCTTTGTAGACTCTAGATCTAGAAACTGATGAGCACGATCAGGTAAAGAGAGGTATTCGGTGTGGGGAGATGCGAGGGACTGTTTAGAATATTTCCATCGAGGTAGCAGATCCTATTGGAGTATCAGTATCCATCTGTAGTTCTTCTTGTTCTGTATTTAGTATTCATGTTCCTTGAAATAAGATAGTGTACGCTGGACTCGTTAATTTTGCAAGTGACTATACGTTCCCGTCCACGAAGATATTTGGGCCCACACTGACAGCCGTGCAGCTATCACCAATGTGCAATATTGTTGTTTTGGTTCATGTAATTTTTCGAGTCGCTTTGGAATTCGTTCCGGTCACTACTCAGGAACTCGAAAACCACAGACTATTACCACTCCTGATTCTTGTGAGTTCCATTCCGCAGAACTACCAGCTTTGTACAGAGGGAGTTGCAAAAAGGACTCCGGCCATAGCAGAGATGCACATCGCACCGCCAACTGCCCCATGACACGACAACATGATCGGATTCGTAGAGGCATGCAACTACATGACCTCTCCTTACGGCCAAGAGTTCTGCTACTTGTGCAGTTGGATGCAGAGGTACGCCTATTAGCTCACTCTTCCGTATATCCCGAGACCAAGCTGACCCCTTGCTGTGGTAATGGTATCACAGACTTCATCCATGGTGTTTACCACACGTCGAGTATACCCTAAGTCAAAGATCCTACTATCCATCAAACTTTCACGTCGACCATCACATCGCTTTCTCTTGCGGCAGCATGGAAAGCTGCACCGTATCGGACGGTAAGTCGATCGGCGGCACTCGAGATATCTGATTTACCCATGGCACCCTCGCGGCGGTCGAGCAGGAGAGAAGTATCATTGAAGCATAGGAAGAAGAGAGGGCTTCCATCATCACCAGAATTGGCTGTTCAGCGGAACACTGACGATGACTAGATCTTCGCTCGAAGGAATACCGCCATTGAACACAGCACACACAAAGAGCGCCTTGACCGTTGACCCTACCCCCGAACACTACCGCCGGGACTCACTCCTTGTTCGACAGTTGTACAGACTACTGGAGACGCTATACTGGCCAGTAGAAACAATGAATATATCAGCGAAGCTCAAGCGCTTGATAGGCAGAGCGATAAACCTTCCTGTTAGGATCCCACTGATCAGATTTACACCTGGGCTCTTTCGGAAGACATTGATATGCCACGAGGAACCCCTGAGACACTTGGCTCGACAAAGACGACACTCCGCGGTAGCGACCATCGCAGGATATACAGAGCGCGAAGCGCATTGCGCAGAGTATCCGGGAAGTCTTGCCGCTTAGCAGACGTAAAGAACATATCACCGAAACCGAAACACTCATGTGGCAGATTCATAGCCTTTTCTCTTGATATCTTGGTGACCAGATCCGTTTCCAGGCGCTTCGACAGACATGGACATGCCGCAAGTAAACCCTGAAACACTTCCCTCAATAGAGACACTCCGCGGTAACTACCGCAACATCGCATAGAGCGCCAGGCACATTGCGCAGGCTATTTGGGAAGTCATACTGCTTAGCAGATGCATAGGATACGTTGTGTAAGTCCAAGCACTTGTCGGTAAAGCTCTGCGTGTTAACAGCCCTCCTTGATATCTCGCTGACCAAGTTTACACTTACATACAGCCAGAAGGCATAAAAGCGATACGAGTGACTCCTGAAGCACTTGCTTAGGCAGACACTATGCTACACGGTAGCCACCATCACAGGACATATAGAGAGCCAGGCGCATTGTACATTATTCAGGAGGTCAAACTGCTTAGCAGACACAGGGAATACATTGCGGAGGCCCCAACACTTGTTGACTAAGTTGTACTTGCTGAGGGCCCTCCTTCTTGACATCTAGCTGACCATGTTGGCACTTGCACATACCTAGACCATACAGAAATGGAGCAAGTAACCCCCGAAACACTTGTTTCGACAGACACGACACTCCAAGATAACTAGCGCGCCATCTTCTGTAGAACGTCTGAGCATTCCTTGCGCAGACTATCCGGGAGGTTGAACCATAGAACACGCCGCCGAAATCCTTAGACTTGTTAGTCAAAGCGGCAATTACAGAGAACACCTACACTTGATTTCCCACTGACCAGTTTCCACTAAGGTACAACAGGAAGACATACAAACGACACGAGTAGCCCCTGAAGCATTCGGTTCGACAGAAACGACACTCCGCCATAACTACCGCAACACTACCGATATAGCGCCTAAACGCATGAAAGGACCGTTCAAAACGTCCGGGGGATATATGGAACCAAAGCGCGAGTGATTGAGGTTCCGTAAGACAAAGAAGGCGTTGTCCGAGCTGGTAAGCCAGAAACAAAGAAACAACTGAAACTCGAAGCTAACAAGCAAATGAACAGTAATTGAACATGCCACTGGACGATACGACTGAAGAACAAGCTCGAAGAATTGGGAACATTTCAAAAAGTGTCCGTAGAGGAGGAGGAAGTTGAAGAATTTAGTGGTTCCAATGCCTACCTCAAGGAAGGAAGGAGGCCAAGACGACACGTGGGACTACCGTACCTTCCCTATTCGATTTACACCAACTTGACAATGACAGCCCATCTCACACCAGCTATTATTCTGGAAGGATTACTTCGCGCTTTGTATTATCTCTAAATACTTTGAATTCCATAAATTCCGACTTGTCAATTGTCGATCCGCCTCTTCGCTATACCTCATACCTTCCCAAATCGCTCTTATACCGCCGACGGCGACAGGAAGCTTCACAGCCCCTCTTGAAGAAGCAGACGAGCAGGAACCGCTTTGGAAGAAAGATAATTGTCAAAGAAGAATTGCTAACTGGTATCTGAAGGCGCAGGTTCTACTATCGATGCGATGCAAATGTCGGATTGCCAATCAGATTACACGAGAGAACCCATCCGGGCTGAGTCAAACGGTCAGCTTTAGCACCCATATCCCCACTATCGCCATGGATGACCCCTGCTGAGCCTGCCGTACATGGATCGACGATCAGGATACAGGGATGTTAAGGCGCAAGATGTCATTCAAAGAGACTCAGGGAGGGGCTTCAGAGGTTGTGATCAGTAGAGTCGATATCTTGAACGATAATTCTTGTCCAAGTTGCAGTACGAATGCCAACCATACTTCCCGTTAGTAAGACTAACTGAAGGCTAAGCAGGTACCTGACTTTCGACCACGAGCGACTTCCGATACGTTCCTTTCTCGTGAATCCTTCCAATCTTCCCAGTCGATCCAGAAAAGGCCATGACTTCAAGCATCATGCACCCTTCCAAGAATTTCTGCAGCTTGCCATGTTGGTCGCATCATCTCATTCGGCAAGTTCCCCAACTGCACTAACATCCACTATTCGAGGTGGAGATCTTACCTTTCTTGGGTTCAGCCACTAGGCATCCAAAGCTCCAGACTCAGCCTCATGCAACAGTGATGCAACTCTCCGCTTTATAGGTTACAGGTAGTGTAAGCTCAGTTGTTGGTAGTTGTAGAGGATCTGACTCACTGACCGATTTTACTCGCAGGACTCTACTCCTCTATCGACTTAAAGTGTAACCAACATACTTTGACGCACGCACTATATAAGACCGCCCGATTCCCCAACTCCTTCGGCTTTATTCCTCAACAAGCACTTTACTTGTCATACCACCATGGCTTCAAACACAGAGTCAGACATCCCTTGGTTTCTCAAGTCATCATGTCCCGTTCTCTTCCCGTTCGACGATGCTGTGAGAAAGCCTCAGGCTGAATTCGAAGAGCATCTTCGTCACGAAATTGCCCAACGTTACGACGATGCCGCCACAGTCAAGGCCAGCCCAGACAAGGCTATGACTGATGCTGATCAGTCCGAGACCTTCACTCTTGTCTCTGATTCAGCTGAAATTTGTCAAGGTATAGATGCCATGGATGTTTCTGGGGATGCAGCACCAGCACCAGACTCAAAGCCAACCGAAGCCCAACCTGCTGAGACGCATCCATTCATGGAGGGTCTTATCAACTACCAGAAGGAGCCACCAAGAGACCTCCAAGGTATGATGTTGACAGAAAACGGCGACTTGGCTTATCGAAACAGCGAGGACGCCTTGGTGGATCTTTTCCATGAACTCGAAGAAGTTGTATCTGGCCCACGTCTGAATGAACTTCTCTCTGCCGCCTGGAAGGAAAACCCCGTTGCTACCCTCAGAATCATCTTCAACTCTCGCTCTATTCATCTGGGAAAGAGTTCACGAGTTACCTTCTATCGCTGTGCTGGCTGGCTGGCACAGAATCATCCTTTAACCCTTGTGGCCAATTTACGGTGGTTGACCCGTCCAGTCATTGAGAAGAAGGCTAAGAAGGAAGAAGACGATATCGTTGTTGTCGAAGACGAGAACCAAGATGAAGCGGCCAAGTTTGATGTCAAGAATGGAGTTGCCCATGGATACTGGAAGGATCTTCTTAACATCCTTGCACTTGCAGTCAACGGCAAGCTTACTGCTCTCGATAATCCTAAAGACATCCTCAACAGTGAAAACCCTGGCATCATCCGAGGAAAGTCTATCAAGCGCGGCAGTCGACGTAGCCGTGGAGGTCGAGGTGGACGGGTTCGCGGTCGTGGGCGAGGTTCTAGAGTCTTGAGTGGACGTATCGAGTCAACATCCGACATTGACGAGAAGAAGGACAAGGTTCGCCGTGACCCAAAGGACCTCAAAAGGGAAACAAGAGCGAACCGACACGAGACTGCGACAACCATATTCAAGAATGACCCGGTCTACCGTGCACTGCACCTGAGTGTTGCTCGTCTATTCGCCGAGCAGCTGGAGAAGGATGTCCGAGCGGTTCGTGGAGACGACAAGAAGACCAAGCGAACCATTTCTCTATGTGGCAAGTGGGCTCCTTCGCATGACCACTTCCACGACCGACATACCTTTATCGTCAGTACCATTGCCGAAATCATGTATCCCAGATCGTCAATCGACAACGAGAAGCTACAGCCTACCGACAACCAAGAGACTTATTTGCGATTTGCTCGTGAAGAGTATCGAAAGGATGTGTCTGCTCTTCGAAAGTACCTTGAAATTGTCGAACGTCCTATCACAGACAAGAAGTTCGAGGAGATCAAATATGATCGGGTTCCATCTCTCGCCATGAACCAGTACAGCAAGCTGTTTATTGAAAAGGACGCCGATCACTTCGACCAGTACCTTGACAAAGTCGCTGAAGGAAAGGCCAACATCTCCGGGGCTACTCTCCTGCCGTCTACCTTGATCTACAAGGTACGGGCGGGCCAATCGTCGTCCTCGCGCTTAGAGCAGAAGATCGCCCAGATTGAACATAAAGTCCTTGATGGACAATGGAACACACTAGTACAGCGCATCAAGGACTCTGGCACTATGGATTCGAGCATTGCTGTTTGTGACGTTTCCGGCAGCATGACCTATCCTCAATTCGCCGATAAGACTACTCCCATGGACTCGGCGATAGGTCTATCACTTCTCGTTGCTGAAGTCGCCAAACCTCCATTTGCTGGCGCCTTCATCACGTTCAGCTCTACACCAGAGGTTGAAACAGTTGACTTGTCCCAGACTTTGGAGGAGAAAATTGACAGCCTAAGTGCCTCTGACTGGGGTATGAGTACTGATTTCGTTGCTGTGTTTGAGAAGTTGATTCTTCCCATGGCTATCAAGAACAACCTCAAGAACGATGACATGATCAAGCGTGTCTTTGTCTTCAGCGACATGCAGTTCAACAGCGCATGCGTGTCAGATTCTTCTCGTCCCAGTTGGTCTAACGCTCCACTCGAAGAAGATGAAACTGGAAACTGGGGCACCTCCTATGAACGCATAAAAGGAATGTATGAAGATGCAGGCTACGACATGCCAGAGCTGGTCTTCTGGAATCTCGCTGGCGGAAGAGCAGGATACGAGCAGTCTGGCGGAGATCCAATTGCTCCTAAGCCTGTAAAGGCTGATGAGATTGGAACAAGTCTTGTCAGTGGATACTCACAGGGTCTTTTGAAGGTGTTCCTGGATGGAGGTGGATTCGAAGAGGAAGAAGAAGAGGAGGAAGTGGTTATTGAGAAGGATGAGGAAGGCAATGTCACGCAGAAGACGAAAAAGGTCAAGATGACACCTCTGAAGATTGTACAAAAGGCGATTAGCCATCCGGCGTATGAGATGCTGAAGGTTGTTGACTAGATGAGTTATGATAAATACCCAAACTGATGATTATTTATACTATTGTTTTCCAAGTGCATGCCAAAGCAATTGTCCCCCGAGGCTTAGAACACCAAAACAAAGTAACCTAAGTGGTGGTCTAAACTGCACAGTAGCCAAGTTATTTCCTCTCTTATGTTTAAACTGGTCAATTCTTCTGATACCCTGACGTTTCAAGTGGCCAAAGCAGAGATTTCGTCTTGGAACCCAGCAGCATGTAATTCCTGGAGTGTCTCGTTCCAAACCTGATCAACCAGAACATCCCCATGTGTATAATACCAGCCCGCCAATCTATCGAATGTCAGTATTCTGTCGGGAGGATTGAACAAGTAAATACTTACGGCGCAATTTCACAACTCATCAAGCAACACCCATGGCTCTCCCTCCCGTGACCAAACACAGCATCTACATACGTCGCAGCACCATCTTCCAACCTCCTTCCCACCATCTTCAAAATCGTGCTAACAATCATTCCCCTCAAACCTTTCGCATTGCGGTGCCCACCCAGATTCGTTCCGCTCGTAAGACCGGGATCAACCATATTGATCACCACATCGTCCGCACTGACTTTCTCGCTCAATAGGACAGTGAAGAGTTGGTTGAGGAGTTTTGACACGCCGTATCGCTCGCCGGGACTGATGAAGTTTGTAGGATTGTCGAAGGAGGTGAGGAGAGGGTTTTGCTTGTGGTTGGGAAAGGTGCAGAGGTGGGCAGTCAAGGAATTGACGATGCTGATATGAGGATTTGGTGATTTCGTTTTGAGGATGGGGATGAGGAGAAGGGTTAGAAGAGCTGTACTAAAGTGATTTACCTGCACAGTAAGCTCATGACCCGTTTCCTTAACAGTCTCAAACTTGGATGGTGATAATCCAGCATTGAGTATCACAAAATCCAAACTCTTCAAGGTTTCACACTTCTTCGCAAACGCCCTAATAGAGTCATACTCACACATATCCAACTCCCAAACATCAATCTTCGCTCCCTCACGCTCCAACTTCTTCGCTGCCTCTCTCCCCTTTTCCAAGTTCCGTACACCCATGATAAGATGGGATAGACCAAGGGAGATGAGTTGGCGTGAAGCTTCGAAGCCGAGACCTGTGTTTGAGCCGGTGATGACGGCGGTTTTAGATTGGATCTCAGGGTATTTTGGAAGGGAGATTGTGGTGAGGAATTGGTTTTTGATAAAGGTTGGAAGCCAGAAGTTTGGGAGAGGAGGGAGAGACTTTGATGGCATGGGATGTTCTTGGTTGTTGGAGGGCATTTTGGTGAAGTTCAGGTCGAACGGAAGGACTGTGAAGTATTGAAAGAACAACAATAGAAAATGATACAATGATGTTTCTGTCCCTAACTCCAGACTTAGGAGGTATTTGATGAGTTTTATATTGGAAATATTACTCTACTCATTATCTGCTCGTCTTCATTATGGTGTTGAGCAATCCCAAATAGGAAATTGCAAAAGTCTTGGCATTCTTACAGCAGCGTCATGGCCAATCAGAAGCTCTATAGCCTATGACAAGCAGATGGTGAATAATACATAGAACGACGTAAGAAGGGTTCGTATTGACCAGATGAGGACGGAGGTAGGAAATTATTGTTGATTAGATCCGGAGTGATGTCTTAGGTTGTCTGGTGGTTTCGGTAAGTGGATAGCTGAAGCTAGAGCAAAAGAACAGAATAGCTTGGTGTTGGACAGTATCGACTTACACAATTTACTATATATGAATGACTTGAGTCAACAAACCATCTTTAAATACTCGGGTATATGTATGATAGATGGACTAACCAAGCTTGAAGTGTCAGGGCACTGCAGTCCTCCAAACATTAATTGCGCCTTATGTCCGCTTACAAGACGCTACAAGACAACAACAACCTTCTTATTCCCATCACCAACATATCCACAGTGGACCTTTCATCTCCATCCTCATGAAGAGAACAGACCACCTTCAATTCCTTATCACTTACACCAGCTTATCTCCTCAGATAAACCAGTGGATCTATGCTAACGGTACTTCGGCTCGGAAGCTACATCTACCACCGATGCGATTGATAGATAGTACTGACTCGCCTTCTTTTTACGCCCAGGATTCCCCATCATGACATTTACCCCTCGTGTCCCTTGCGCCCTACAATACCGACCACCCAATGAGACTCGTCAATGCCTTTCCCGCGATGTGGAGTGCCCCGCGATAGCTCTCATGATCAATCACCGGCAACGGAGGAGATGAATACTTTATATACCATCATGTTGTCTACAATTCGAACTGAATCTTCATAGATACTCCTAGATACCATTGACTGCTTATTTTATTCACAATGACCGTTGTCACACTTCCCGAACCTTTTGCGAGCATTCCCCGAGAGAACTTCCTCTTCGGCGCATCTCCCCTTCAACCACTCCCCAGAATATCCGCTGCTCTAGGCGGAAAGGTTAACGTCTACGCAAAGCGCGAAGACTGCAACTCCGGTCTCGCCTATGGCGGTAACAAAGTCCGAAAGCTAGAGTAAGTCCCTACCAACAATATAAAACATATCAACTAATAATTTAGGTATCTGGCTGCTGAAGCTCAAGCCCAAGGCTGCGATACTCTCGTCTCAATCGGCGGCGTCCAATCCAACCACACCCGCGCCGTTACAGCCGTCGCCACAAGCCTCGGCCTCAAAGCCGCAACTGTCCAAGAACACTGGGTGGACTGGGAAGACCCTGGCTATGAAAAGGTCGGCAACATTCAGCTCTCAAGACTCATGGGCGGCGATGTTAGACTGGATCCTTCGACATTCGGTATCGAGCACAAGACTACCCTCGCCAAGCTTACCGATGAGTTGAAGAGCAGTGGACGTAAACCATACTACATTCCTGCTGGTGCTTCAGACCATCCCCTCGGTGGTCTTGGCTTCGCACGATGGGCGTTCGAAGTTGAAGCTCAAGAAAAAGAACTTGGTATTTTCTTCGATACAGTTATTGTATGCGCCGTTACAGGATCTACCTTTGCAGGTATGATTGCCGGATTCAAGCTCGCCCAAAAGAACGGTTCTCCCGCGCGTAAGATTATCGGCATCGATGCCTCAGGAAAGGTCCAACAAACATTCGACCAAGTCCTGCGCATCGCCAAATCCACAGCCTCAAAGATTGGTCTCAGCGAGGATGACATCACGGCCGACGATGTTATCCTCAACCCTGACTACAACGCCAAGATCTATGGAATTCCTGACGAGACAACCCTCGAGGCTATGAGATTTGGAGCTGCGACGGAGGCATTTATCACAGATCCTGTTTATGAGGGCAAGAGTTTGGCGGGTATGATGGATTTGATCAAGACGGGCAAGATTAGTGGTGGGAATGTGCTTTATGCGCATTTGGGTGGACAATTGGCTTTGAATGCTTACTCTAGTCTTTAGAGTAGAGGATATTAAATAGAAATGTATATATCCATTGCCGATCATTGGTTGCTAGGTTGTCAGCATTCCTCGTACATGGCTCAAAATCTAACCAAGCTGTACCTCAACAAATGTCACCAAACCATCAGTTTCACATCAATAAAATGAGTACCTCTCAAGATACGAGATACGCAATTCTCTCTACAATAACAGAATTCTTCAATCTCTCCACCAAACATCCTCTGCCCAACAATGCAAGCGACTTTCTCATCGAAGCATCATACGTCATCCAATCCTCCCCGAATACCCTAGAGCAGACAACTCTTGGAGAGCTATTTCTCGGCAAAGAGAAGCTGCCGCAACAAATCGAATGGGCGATAGATGAACCTCAAGAGACATTCATTTGTGAGAAGCTAGCTGCTGTGTGGACGGGCTGGTCTATCCGTGGAGATGACGGTACGCTTATAGGCCACAAGAAAGGCCTCATCGGTCTGGCATTCGTTGAAGGGAAATGGAAGATCTCAGGATTAGCATCAACGCAACGCTCCCACTCAACACCCGACAAAGACGATGATCTCGAACAAGAAATTATGTCTCCCATAAACGCCCTGCTAGCCGACTTTTCCTCACCAGACTGGTCCGTCCTAAAGCAATGGTTCATTCCCAACGCAGGCGTGACACTCTACCGTCCACCCAATCCCCCGGCGCCAATGACGATGGAACAGTCCATCACTCGGCTGCAGGACATGATAAAGAGCGGGATTAGTATCCAGGAGAAGCTTCATAATGTGCAGGTGAGGAAACATGGGGATTTGGCACTTGTGTGGGCACCTTTTGTGGTGGAGATTAATGGACGGGTTGCGCATGATGGGGTGAATGCTTTTACTCTTTTGAGGAAGGGAGAGAGGTGGTGTTTTGGAGGGTGTCAGGACTATGGAGTTCCTTCGAGTTGATGTGCGAGTAATTTTGTTGTGCTGGATAGGCGGAGGAGTATTATCTATGGTATCTTGACCAAGATCAGCTGAGTTCTACATACCTTATATACAAAAATATCGTGTTTTCAGTTGCAATCTCTTCCAGGCTTCGATATGGTACTGTAGTTTGGCACAATGACCTCCCAGTGCAATTGTTCAATGGTCGATACACCGTGTATTGAACAGCTCTTCTCCATGGAAGAAGGTATGTAGAAAAATTGAGCATCCTGATTTTGGGAAGGTAAGAAGCTAGGTAGGTAGAGGGTCCTTGCATTCGTGCCTGTACCTGCCGTTCGTGAATCACGGCCGTCAAGTGCCGGCACCCATATCGCGCCTTCCTCATAAGCTACTTCAACTCCCGTCTCCCCACCACACGCAACTTCGACCTCACATCCACTTCACATCCACTGCATATGACTAAATCCACCCGAAAACAACTAGTTAAGCCTGTTAAAAGATGGTCTCATGCGGGGTCTGCTAGAAGGAGTTCCCTGCTGGATGGTATGCTCTCGAGCAACATCTTAACGCCACCGGTCACTGGTACGATTGCCAGACAACAACAACTTATTACAATTCATGGGATTGGGAATGCGGCATTTGCTGCACTGGGTTTCGTCGTCGTAAAGACTGCGAGAATCACGAGATCAACGAATGTTTCTACTGCGGTGATTGCGATCGCCAGTTCAACAGTTGGAATGCTATACAGCAGGTAAATTGTCCAACCGCTTTAACATACATCGCTAACCTTCCAAGCACCTAAACTCGAGTCGGCATGGTGGATCGAATCAGGTAACACATTATCAGAACAACAGCGGTGCCGTTTTCCACTTTCAACAGAACGGAGTCCAATGTCCCTTCTGCTGCGCAAACTACAATGCCGCGAGCGGTGTTGCACACCATCTCGAAAGAGGATGTTGTCCGAATGCACCGCTGGACCGAGATACGCTGTATCAAGAAGTTAAGAAGCGGGATCCAGATGGATTAATCACGAATCAATTCCTTGAATGGGAGCCGACCGTACACTACCAAGCGACAGAGCTTGCTTACAACAGCTACTATGGAGAATATGAGTGTTATATCTGCCACGACCTGTTCCCTTACCTTTCGAGTTTGAATCAACATCTTGACTCACCTCGACATCAGCGGGATCTTTACCATTGCCCAAACAGGTCTTGCCTCAGGGAGTTTACTACACTTGCCGGACTCATCAATCACTTGGAGAGTGAGTCGTGCCGGTTCATGCGATTCCAGGCTGTGCAGAATGGTATCAGGGGGCTTTTCTCTTCGGAACGCAGCGTCGCCTTCCGGTAAAGGACGAGGGATTGGTTTGTCGGATAACAGGGGCTGGCCTTGGTTCTCGATTGTATGCTTGTACTAGTATTGATGCAAGGTTGTTGTTATGGTGTTGACAAAGGAGTCACAACGGGTAAACAACGAAACGGTATGTTCGGATCAGATTGATTGTTCTGCATCTATATCAACAGACATTTCTTATGAAGGCTGTTAGGACCATGTATGCTATCTTAGAAGGACAACCAATTACAAGAGTACTCAATCATGGTATATCAAACGCCCACGGCTTCTGTCAGATCGAATAGAAATGAACACCAATTGAATCCATAACCGAGACAACCTCGCTCCTGGTAGTCAAGTCGATCATTCCACCAATGTCTCACTCCATATTTCCTATTCCCGCCACCATATTTTGACAAATCGATCCGAGCATTAACAACAGCAGAATCACGTCATTAAAGAAGCAAAGAATGAGGCTGACCAGTCCTCAGGGTATCAGAAGGATCGGCCCCAAGAGGCATAAGAGACGAAATACATTGGTCACTTTATGCTAGCTTAGACTAGCATGTAGACTACTTTATTATGATAACCTAAGCCATAGAGGACAATTCTTCTATCACCCACCTGAGGCTGACCAGTTTATCTGCTAACCGTTATTGGGCGATTACGCTTTGACAATTGCTCTGCAACCACCTGACTCGGGTCGCTTACAGAACATGACAATAGGTCTGCTTGTTATGGATGTATAAGTGAATCCACAGGCGTATAATAAACTTGGAACTAGTCATTGAACTGGTGTTTTGGACTCAGCCTCCAAGTTTGAGGCGACTTTTATGGTCCCTCATCCAGACGAACCAACAGTTAGATGATTGACGTGCATTTGCCCTCAGACATTTTCTAACTGACTGATCACTTTTTATACGGGCTTTGGAATATTCTCTACTTTTCTTGCCGTTGTCTCAGATATTACTTTAGCTGTTTGTAGTTACTTGAAGGAGGATCGCCGTATGATGTTGACTGCACGGTAAACGGACTCATGACTGTGTGTTCCGGTTGAAGGAAAAGCTTTTCGTAGGGGACTCGGGGAATGGCCCGAGACACGCCAGAGCTAGAAGCCGTCCCGCTTATTAGTGCCCGCAGAGCTCAAGCTGTTGTGCAAAAACTTGAATGTGGGAATAGTCGACTGCGTGTTGAGCCCGGGTGACATTTGGACTAAAAACCTCAGACTAGGTAGTAGTCTGGTAGTGAGATGAAGGCTAAAAACCCTTGGTTGTTTAATTACGTGACAAAGTGGCTTTGTTTAATGTTATATTATACGCGTATCCTATATTTCTATGTATCTATGATTAAGCGTACTTGTTGATCATCTTAAGAATAGCCTCGTTGATCTCCTTGGGGTTGGTAGCACTCAAGTAATGACCACCGCCCTCAACAAAGTCAAGCGTAGCTTCAGGGCTGGAAGTAAACAGCTTGATATGTTCAGCTGGAACAGTCGTACCAAAGACCGGATCCGTGGTACCCTAAAATTGGAAACGATGGTTAGCTTCTCATCTATTGTGGCCCTGTGGAGGCTCAACGTACCTGGAGCCAGTAAACAGGACACTTGACGTCCCGGAGACGGAGCAAAAGACCGTCTCTCTCGAAAAGGTTTACCACAGCGATGCGGAGCTTCTTGCGGCCCTCGTCGCCACTGTATACCTGCTTGAGCGTCTCGTCCCAGAAGGAGAGGAGCTCGGGTGATGGGTCGCTGCCGAAGCCTACGGATGATACTAGACCGCGCCAGACTTCAGGGACGACAAAGTCAGGCGTGGGGGTTGGGCTGCTCCAGCTTTCGTAGAAGGGACCGAGTTGGGTCTTTGGGTCCCAGCATCCTTTCTCGCGAGAGACTGAGGACTCGTAGTCCATTGAAGTACCGAGTGGCAGTACACCGAGGATCTGTGATGCTGTCAGCCAAGGGTCTTGTTCGTCTAACTACATTGGGTATGCGAATAGGCCAAGCTAGTTAGCCTGTACCGTTTCTACCATATCTCCAAGAGACAGGAACGGGAACAGAAACTCTACCTTTTCAGGGGCAAGCAGAGCCATGCGAACAACAATCCAGCCACCAGCACTGGTACCCAGAGCAAAAGCCTTGTCAACGCCAAGAGCCTCCATGACCTGAAGGTTCATGATGGCGGAATCCCAGTAAGTGAAATGCTCCGACTTGACGCTTGTGGCGCCGTGGCCAAGAGGCTCAATGGCGAGAAGGTTGACGGCATCTGTGAGCTCTTTTGTTTCGAACTGAGGGTTGAAGAGTGAGGAGGTGGTGCACATGGAGTTGACGAGAACGAGGGTGGGCTTTGAGGCATCGATTCCTGAGCCTGAGACACGATAGCCAGCATCGATACCTCCAAGGTGGGGAACACGGATAGTAGTTTTGGCAGCCATGGTGAGAGCGAAGATCTTTTTCAAGGATAAAAAGCAAAGAGACAAAGACTCTACAGAAAGTGTGTTTATGCGACTAAATGTCTTGGGATGTAGAAGCTAGAATACTTCAAGACCATTTTTGTACTGCAACAGGAAGGCAACCTAGACGACGATCAAGGGGGCATGATGATGATCCAGCTGCGGGACCTAGGATCCGCATGGGGATAGTTCTCCGGGATTTCGAAGCTTCATGGCGGCGCTATTCCGCTGCTGAAACTGGGACTGGACTGGACTGGACTGGACTGGACGGGCGCTTTACTAAGGTCAGGCTATATTGAGAACAGACTGGGCAATATTTCCAACGGGCCGGACCGTTGAGAAAAGAGGTTGTTTGTGATGGTCTATGTCTATACTTTGTATGTGTTTTTTTTTTATCTATTCGGAATTGCTTGTCATTCTTCCATCACATCACCACGTGGTTATGTGTCAGATCAGATCCTCCTCGGCAATGATGGACCCTTGTATCGAGTAATTTGTTGGACGACCAGGGTTATGCAGACCACTGCCGCGGTAAAGGGATGGTGACAAGTCAGTGTGAGGCACGGAAAAAAGAAAAGAAAAAATGATAACTGAGATAGAATAAAATATTATGACAACAGAATGTCACTATCCATCCACTCGTCAGTCCAATCGGAATGCTAGGCCGCTTGGCGCTTTAGAGTCCAAACTCTAAGTCGAGCCTCTTAGTAGTGTCTTACCGGATGGTATCCGCCAGACTATAACCAAGGAAGTTTTCTTCTGCCCCTAATGTGCTGTACCAGCCTAAGGAAAAACCATTTTGTCTTCTGTTTCTGGCATGGAACAATATTGACAAGCTAGTCTTGGACTTTACCCGCGTTTGGGCCCTCGGAACTGCGGGAGACTCTGGTTAGCGCTAGCTAGGGGACAATACGGCGCATCGAATGTTAAGAAAAAGCAGGCGACTTGACTATTTGGTTCTAGTAAATAGACTGATGATGTTTTATACCTACCCAGGTCCATCCTTCATTTCCTGTTCCACTCCAACTGTGCTGTGTGTTCGCTCGTTTTGTTTTTACTCAGTCAGTTCAGTTCACTTCCTTTCTTTAAATCATGTCGGATCAAGAGTCTCAACTCCCAGGTCTTCCTGGTTTTGACAGACATAACATTCAACCATGGACTGTCGAGGTTGTTGTTTCCATGACAGTTCTGGCTTTGGCTTCGTGTGTTTTGAGACTGTACAGTCGACATCTGAAAGCGCAGAAACTATGGTGGGATGATTATGTTATTCTATTCTCCATGGTAAGAACATTACTTCCTAGATATACCCACAGAATCTAATCGTTTAGGTCTGGAACTTGGCTGTCGTGGGCTTCATCTTTGCCATGCATGCAAACGGTATGGGTCTTCACGCTGATAAAGTCCCCATGACCCAAATAGTCATGATGGCGAAATGGCTCGTCGTCGCAGAAGTTCTCTACGCTTGGAATCTGGGATGGACGAAGCTGAGTCTTTTGCTCATGTACTACCGCATCTTCCGTGTGCCCTACTTTAAGACGATGGCCTGGATTGTGGGTTCGTTCGTCTTTGCTTGGGTCATCACCATTACCTTCCTTTTCATCTTCATCTGCGTCCCTGTCGCCAAACTGTGGTATCCTACTCTTCCAGGTCACTGCATTAACCAGGTCGGTACCTGGATCGCCAACGCCGCTTCCACGATCTTCACCGATGTTGTCATCTTGTGTCTACCTATCCCTCCTATCTGGAAACTCCAACTCGGCAAATCTGAGAAACTCGGTCTTACAGCTGCTTTCGCCATCGGTTCTTTCGTCGTTTTCGCTTCAGCGTACCGAACGAGCGTGCTCTTTACTTACGACGCCAAAGATCCTAGCTACACCCTCGCCCCAACAGTAGGATGGACCGAGATCGAAATGTCCGCCGGTATCGTCTCCGCGAATCTCCCCACAATGTTACCCGTTCTTCGTCTTATCGCCAAGTTCACCGGTCTAAGCAGCTTCGCGTCCACGATTCGAAGCAACGGACAATCCAAGGGCGATCAATCCACCAAGGGCCTCAAGTCGCACGACAACAACGGTGGCCGAAGCAACAACTCCAATTCTGCATCCTCCGATAACTTCTACCGCCTCCCTGACGACAACGACTCTGATACTCCTATCAAGGGTACCCACTATACCGAGTCAACTGTCCCTGTGGACGCGAGATTACGACCCGACATTGAAGGCTTTGAGCTTACTACCAAGACGTATAATTCGAGGGTGGATGGGAATACTAGCGATGAGGAGATGTTACAGGGGATCAGAGTACATAGGGAGTTTCATCAGTCGAGTACACAGAAATAGGACAACACGGTTATGATATTGGATAATACGAGCGGGTGAAAAACACCAACATAGCGACAGCGATAGCGACTTTCTCTTTTTTGGAATGAAATACCTTAAACAATTTAATTCACATGGATATTGCTCTACTTGGCTTCTCGTCATTAACACCGCATTACACGTATAAATGTGCATGACTTACAACCACGAATGTCATGACTTTTAGCTTTCCACTACGCCGGGAATATCACAATCCAGTTGCCGGATCGATCATAAACCATCCGGCAAAAACGTCCGTCTCCCCCAGATAGACCAACATTCCAATACAAAACTAAAGTCTCAGTATTTCCGAAGGATTCCCATTAAGTTCCAGACTTAGCCAGGTAGAAGACGTTGGATATCGTTGTGATAAGATCCATCGAGAGAGGAGTTCATCTAGAAGTTGTCCGGAAATAGCAACTAACTAGGTACATTCCCGTGGTGTAGAACCAACACTCGGTACAAGGGATGCCTGTATGTTTGTTGGTTGAGGTTAACTTTGACACTGACACTTGGCTCGAGCGTCTGGTAAGGTTGCCGATCGTGGACGAAGGATTTAGCGACTTGTTTGTCTTTTTATGTGATTTGTATCCACTGGACAGGATATTGATCCTTGGGTTGGTAGCGAAGGATTTGACAGGTGTTGGTCCAAGTTGTCTGTACGGATACCCATAGTGTCAATCCTTCGTGCCGGGAGTTGTGCTAGTTGTTTTTATGGAATGATGCATTTTAATCACGTGTTCACTTATTATGATCCTGCCAGTTTAGATTCATGAATTTGGATATCCAGTGAGTATGTGTTCCCGACGCCGAAGGAAGTGTTCTGTGAGACAATTTGACGTGGTGCGTGTTGGTTGTTGTTCAGTTTCTTAGTCAGGGGTTCAGCGGTTGTACACGTAGACAGATATGCTCCAACTGGTCAGTTCACAACTCGAATAGTTCGATTGGTATTAATTTAGTTAGAAAGAATATTAAAATGAACAGGATTCTATTGGTTGTTCTCTCTTCGTGTTTCATTTCATATGAATTCCCAATTACCGTTAATGGTATCAAGCGACGTGAGCGCCTTTTCAACACCACTCCAAATCGCAATCAACGCGCTTTTTATCAAATTTTGTAATTGTAAATATGATAATCAAAGCAGAAATTCGGATACGAACTCACCATTATTCAACTACAACAGTCAGTCTTGACCAAATTAATCGATGCACGCACGCACACTGACAGAAATGATATAGGGTAGCCGCATCTCCAAGCCTGCACGTGACTTAGACGATTCATAGGCTAGCTGCACCGCTCTTTGAATCCATTGATGCCCCTGGAGAGACGATACTGCGTCGCTCTTTGCTGCTTGCTTGCTGCGCATTTGTTTATAGCAGTCGGTATTTCCTTTGTTGCATGAGCCTTACCGCCTTTGAAACAAAATTCCCGACAAACATCCCCTTCATTGGGAAGATCCTCCCTCAACAATTGCTATCTCTGTCTTTCTTCAGCGCAAGCGTCTGTCCTCCACAGACACGTCACGAAACGAAGCTCCCACCAAAACTTCATCCCGCCCCTCCCCCGCCGTTTTCTCCACGAAACCAGAACTGAACCTCAACCACAACGAATCGACACAACTCACAACCCAAAACTATCCACTGAACGATAAGATATCTTGGGTTACTGCTACTGTTGGAGAGGAGCCACATACCACACCGCCATCATGAGCCGGACGTTGACGAGCCGGCAGGCCGAGGAGCTGTTCGTACAGAGGAGCTTCGAGAGCTTATGATTTGCCCATCTGACCGTGCTGCAGGCATAAATCCATCATCGCCTACCTCGCCGCAAATAACCTGCAGGATAGCGCCAATGCCATGAGGACGGAGCTCAGTCTTGGAGAGGAAGCTTTCGATTCGGCCACCGCTAAGAAGTACGAGACCTTGTTGGAGAAGAAATGGACCAGTGTTGTGCGCTTACAAAAAAAGGTATGCTGTGCAGAGTGCGCTTTGCTGCTTACTGGCTGATTGACATTTTGTAGATCATGGATCTAGAAGCCCAGAACCAGGCCCTCCAGACAGAACTTAATAGCGCTACACCGACATCCTCTAATCGCAGAGGAGATCCAGCTTCTTGGCTGCCAGCTGGTCCCCCACGACATGTTCTTCAATCGCATCGAACGCCCATCAACTGCGTCGCTTTCCACCCTATTTTCTCCTCTATTGCCTCTGGAGACGAAGATGCCACCATCAAGATCTGGGATTGGGAGTTTGGCGAGCTTGAAAGGACGGTCAAAGGTCACACCAAAGCGGTTCTCGATCTCGATTACGGTGGTCCAAAAGGTCACACACTGCTTGCGTCTTGCAGTTCCGATTTAACCATCAAGCTTTGGGACCCTTCGAACGAGTACCAAAACATTCGAACACTACCCGGTCACGACCATAGCGTAAGCGCCGTCCGATTTATACCCTCTGGAGCACCAGGAGCTCCGTTATCAGGAAACCTGCTTGCGAGCGCTAGTCGAGATGTTACAGTGAGGATATGGGATGTTACGACAGGATACTGCGTCAAGACGATAAGAGGACATGCTGATTGGATCCGCGACGTTTCTCCTTCTTTGGATGGAAAATACTTACTATCGACCGGTAACGACCGAACGGTGAGGCTCTGGGATATTTCGGTAGCGAACCCTGAAGCCAAGCTTGTCATGATTGGCCACGAGCATTTCGTCGAGTGCTGTACCTTTGCGCCACCAGCAGCTTATTCGCACCTGGCTACTCTGGCTGGAGTCAAGAAGCCACCCCCAGCTAGCAGTTCGGCTGAATTCATGGCAACGGGAGGCAGAGATAAAACGATCAGACTGTGGGACGGCAGAGGAACATGCATCAAAACGTTGGTTGGTCACGACAACTGGGTTCGAGGTCTGGTGTTTCACCCAAGCGGCAAATTCCTTCTCTCTGTATCCGACGACAAGACGATCCGATGCTGGGATCTTAGCCAAGAAGGAAAGTGTGTCAAGACCGTTGAAGGATCCCACGAGCATTTCATCACAAGCTTGAGATGGGCACCACCTATCATCAAGGACAAGGGACCAACTGAAGAAGCAAACGGCGATACTCCAAAGAAGGCGGTAGCACCTCAAGATGTGCAGATCCGCTGCGTTATTGCTACCGGAAGTGTAGATATGTCTCTCCGAATCTTTTCACGATAGTTGGATACCCAGCGAGTATTGGACATAACAGAACAGTCAGTGGCGTCCGCGAGTTATGATGCAGGTTCGCGCCAATGATGAACCCTTGACAGAGATTCTCTTTCTTTCGAACGGTCGGAATAGCCTGGAAACTTGGGAACCAACAAACGACCGTATCGAACATGAGTGGTTTCTACCTCAGGAAACCTACCTCTACCTATCTTACCATAACAAAACAAACTCAACTCCTTTTCTCCCGCCCGTCAAATTGCGTGTGTGGTTGGTTGCATGGGGAATTTTACGAATAATGTTTGATACCCAAGCGAAGCGACAGGTCCAAGGACTCACGAGGAGGACCCTTGGTTGAAGAATGATGGGGCGGGGAAAGGAAAACTTCTTCTTTTGAAAGAGAAAAAAAGAAAGAAAAGAAACAGCTGGCATAGACGTTAGGGGCATCATAGAACGGAAATTTTACGTATTTATTTTAATTCACCTATTGAGCGAGATTAGTTGAGATGTGAGACAATTTGTGATGTTAGCTGGGCATGATCTACAGTCGGTAATTATCACCATCGTGACTCTATTCCCGAGCAATCCAATATCATAGAAATCCGTCAAATTCAGCGTAATACAATGCCACACACTCGTACTCCTATGAAGAAGGACCAATTCCCTGCAATTGATGGAATTCTGATCTGATTCTTATCCTCGGTGGCTTGCAGATGTCCTAATGATTCTGCAGCAATGATGACAGTGATCGATTGCACGTACGCATCAATGACGCCACGATCAATAGAGTCCCACAGTTGTTTTGATTCAGTTGAGAAATGTAGAAAACAAACGTCATTATTTTGAGCTCTGGGAGCTTCCTTAAAATACAGAGCTTTGCAGCTTTCTTTATAATACAGCTAGTGATCTCGTGCAACATAAACAAAACAACTGTTGGTATCAACACAGAACTGCTACTATCACGACATCTACAACTACACCATGTCTGCTCGCATTGTTCGATCTTTGGCTTCAAAGCCCTCCGTGCCCGCTATCCAGCGCAGCTTTCGCACAACAGCTCTGTTGCGACACAACGAGAAGGAACCTGTTGGTCCCAAAGCCACAGAGAAACCCGAGGCCAAGGGCGGCAAGTGAGTATCTCTTCACCCATCACCGCCATCAATGCTAATGGAAACGTAGCTCTCAAATAGTTATGCTTGGAGGAGTCGGTCTTGCACTTGGCGCATTCTTCTTCCTCCTAATGGGCAGACCTGAGGAAGCAAAGGACGCACCTGTCGAGGGCGCTACCAAGAAGCCCGTCAGTCCGAAATAAGCGAGGAATACGAAAATGAGAACGAAGGATGAGGTCATGCGCGATGGCGTAAGCGATGTGTGTTTTTTTGGAATGAATTCGTAAGAGGACTCGTTAATAGTAACCTTGCCATCTTCCTCAACTGTTCCTACCTGCTGCATTGAACGTAATGCTTGGATTAACCAGCCAGGTAATTCTACGGCGTAGTCAATTCGCTAACCTATCATACATCCCTGCGCTGCAAAGTTACAGCCTCGATGGAGGCCGCCAAGCCAAAGCTGAGCCTCTGATGGGATTGGGAGACCGCGTAATCCGCACACGACGCTTCTCTGTTCAGCCTTACCTAGCCAGGGCGTTTTCCGTTACTCTCAGCCCTATAATTGGTTTAGTTTGAGTGAGATTTGGAGAGGAGAAAGAGCACATATATCCTCGTCTCTTCTCCACGATCATCAATCCCCCACATTCTATTATTCCCGTCACCCCACAAACAATGGACGGAGACGGCTTCTCGGTTATTTCTCTTACCTCGCTTGGCTTGAGTATTTCCCATCGATTGCTCTCCAGCGCAGAAGAACTCAATGAATTAAACGGCACGCTTGAAACGCCTGATGAGCGCTTATCTTCGTTCGCAAACAGGCTGTACCAGCTTCATCAGCATGTCGGATATCTTGAGACAGCGCTGAACAATGCAAGCGCTATATCCGGTCGTTTCCAGACGACATTGAGTCAGAGTCTTGGATCGTGCGACGTTGTTAATACGGTTTTGAACAAGCAGGTTATGAGGCTGCAGGCCGAGACGTTGGGGTTGTTGGATGAGGTGTTTTTGATGGTTTATAGTGATGCTTTGTTGGCGTATACGCGACTGTTTGCATTTTTCGTCAAGGTGCTTTCTTTGTAAGTGATGTGAATGATGTGTATTATCTTGAAGCTAATGAAGTTAGGACGAATCGAGATGAGCAGGACGTTACTCTGGAGAGCAAGGGCGGTAGAGACGTTTTTGATCATGTTGACAAGGCGTGTCAAAAGGCTGAGCAGACCAAGGATATTCTTCATTCTGGATCGCAGAGTTACTCTTATGCCTCGACTAGCAAGGGACCTATGCCAGGTGGTTTGGAGCCTCCACCATACGAGCCCGCACAAGCTTCATCATCTCAGTCACCAAGCGTTGAACCGCCAGCTTCGCCTTTCACGAAGGGCTTGTCTTCTCTGACAAACTCTTTCAAGGCCATGACTTCAGGTCTCTGGGCGAAACCCGATCCTTTGTCTACAGCACTCTGCCAAGCAGCTCTTCGAGGCGATGTCCAGCAGATAAGCGGCTTACTCTCCCAGGGCGCCAATATCAACGGCCGGAACGGAGAGGGAAACTCACCACTAAGCTGCGCCATCTTGGCCAACCAAGAAGACGCCGTTCGCTTCCTTCTAGGTGCCGGCGCAGACACTAATTCAAAGGATATGAAGATCCCACCAGTATTCCTCGCCGCATCCGTCGGAAGCATCGGCGTTGCGAAAATGCTCATCGCACAAGGAACATGGAACGCCAACGCAGCCAGTTGGAGTGGTCAGTTCTATTTTGTCGACGTCTGTAACAGCGAGAACATAGAAGGTGTCGAACTCCTTCTCGAGAATGGCGCAAAGCCGAATACGACAAATCTTTCAGGACGACCAGTTCTGGCACAAGCTGTCAAGAAGGGCAACATTGAACTTGCGAGAGTGCTGCTGAAGTATGGCGCGAATGCGGATACTAGCGATATGTCGGGTAACTCGCTGCTGTCGATAGCTGCGAGCCAGGATCGCATGGATATGATGAAACTTCTTCTCGAGAGCGGCACGAATCCAAGTTCGAGTAACTTGAGCGGTGTTTCAGTGCTGGTGGACGCTGTTAGTAAGAGGAAACTCGACATGGCGCAGCTTGTCCTCGACCATGGAGCAAATGCTAGTGCGAAGGATCTTGTTGGCCATCCTGTTCTCGTACTTGCTTTGCGCGATAGCAAACTTTCTCAAAATGACAAGATCAGAGTAGTCAAGATGTTGCTTGATCACGGCGCTTCACCGAATGTATCAGATGGAACATGGGGTGTCGCAGCGATCTGTTTCGCCATGGAGACCGGTTCTACAGATCTTGTACGAATGATGGTCCAAGCTGGCGCCAACACAAAGAAGAAGATGAGCAGCGGCGAGACACTTCTCCTTTACGCCATCGATCACGGAAAAAGGGATCAAGCGAAACTTCTTCTCGAAGGAGGCGCTGATGCGAATGCAGCGGACAAGAAGGGTAGAACACCGTTGATGCAGGCAATTTCAAGACGAGATACGGAGTTGATTAAGTTGTTGAAGGCTCATGGGGCGGATATGAATGTTGGAGGATGCATATCTCCTGCTGAGTTGGCGCAGTCGATGGGTGATCTTGAGATATTACAGATACTGGGATTTGGAACGTCTCCTTCGCAGGCAAGACCGCGAGCGCATTCACCACCGCCTGGGTATGAGGCGTCGATGGGTAAGGTATGAGAAACGGTATATATGTAGTTGATACCCTTAATGATTAATTTCCTTTCTATAACGCCATCTATATATCCATCTATTGCTGGTTCAAAATCTCCTTCAACCACCAAATATGTATCCTCTCATCCTTGGTCAACTCAGGATGAAAACTGGTTCCCAGAACATTCCCCTGTCTAACAGCAACGATATCGCCCGAATCATCTTTTGTATTAGCCTGCGAAACGCCAGACTTCATCTTATCCACTCGACCAGGTAACTTGGCCAGAACCTCCACCGGCACTCGCTCGTCGGTGGTTGAACCAATGACTTCTTCAACAACAGGCGCGCGGATAAAAACACCAGGAAAAGGTGTATCGTCGTTTAGGAAGGGTAGATTCATGCCAGCTTCGAAACTTTCTGTTTGGCGACCGAAGTGGTTTCTGTGGACGCGCACGGCGAGACCGCCAATGAGTTCTTGACCACCTTTTTTGGTGGCGTTTGCTTCGTCGGACAATAAGATGAGACCGGCGCAAGTTCCCCAGACTGGTCGTTTTTGGATTCTGTATTTGTTAGTATAGTTTAATCCTTTGCGCGAGCTGGTTCAACATACTTTACAAAATCTCTAAGCGGCTCCAACAGTCCAGACTGAGCAGCGACGAATGAAATTGTGGTGCTCTCGCCACCGGGGATGATTAGAGCGCTGCATTGATCGAGCTGCTCTTTTGTGCGGACTTCGATGCAATGGATTTTGTTCTTGGAGATGGAGAGATGGGAGGCTGCTTTTTGAAGGAGATCGATGTGTTCTGAGAAACCGCCTTGGAGGGCTAGAACGCCGACTGTGAGACTGATCATGATGGCTTGTTCTTCGATTAGAATGTCTTTGTCGAGATGTTCTTCAGAGTGTCAATGATAGTGAAGATGACAAGTCAAATGGTATCAAGATAAAGCCAAGAGCGATAACGGAGAGAAATAAACTATGACACTTTCGGAGCCATGATCCGAAGGAAGGCAAAAAAAGAAGAAGAAAAAAAGTCATTAGTCACAAGGGTTCTTTTTGAGTTGATCTTCTATGACAGTCTGGATGAGTTTCCCTTCCCCAGATTCTGGTTGAGGGTACCGGAGTGACCCAAAGAGGATAAGATTATGCATTAGTTTCATGTAGGCTTTATGCAGGACGGTCATGGATGGACCTCCGGGCTACCCCGATCATGACCCGGAGTTTTGTTAGTAGAACCGGAGTGTAGTTTAATATGAGGGAATGATGGAGAGGGTGTGCTATTGAGTCAGTAAAAGTTTATCCCCAGGAGGTAAAGAACAATGGACAGTAACAACTATGGATAGTGGCAAGTTTTCCAAGGTATGCAAAGTATGCAAAGTATGCAAAGTATGCAAAGTATGCAAGTTATGCAGATAAAGATGAGATAACGAAATGATTCCATCCATGATATCACAAGCATCTAGAACAATGCAAAGCCCCTCATGCTCATGCATGCAGTCCGCAACCCTTCTTTGGAATCTCCTCAGATTTCTATGCATGTCCATCAGAAACTTGAGCCTCGTCTTCCCGAGAAATGCCGCCCTTAGACCGCGGCACATGTGTCATAGTTACCCAATGATATCCAACAAACTCTCGGCAGAGGGCGCCTCTAATGCATGGTCCGGAGTACAATGCCGGGGTTTCTAGTGTGTATCGGCGGCGGAGGCGGAGGCGGACGCAATGCACACGGCCGGAGTAGTCTGTATTGGAAAGTCTTTATCTTTGGCGTATACAATTGAGTTGGTTTTCAAAGTACTTTGTGACTCAGCAGAAATAAACTTAAAGACCGAGTCCTCCCCCTCAATTCGCCTCTTTCTCTCCCAAGCTCATCACCCATACTTTCTACTATCCCATCTCTCATAAATCCTCCAATATGACAAACGACTCCTCCAACAACGCCTCTAATGGCGAGAACAAGTCCTCCTTCACCGTCAAGGCAGGTCTCGCCCAGATGCTCAAGGGCGGCGTCATCATGGATGTCGTAAACGCTGAGCAAGCCCGCATCGCCGAAGAAGCCGGTGCTTGCGCCGTCATGGCCCTCGAGCGCGTCCCTGCCGATATCCGCAAAGACGGTGGCGTGGCACGCATGTCCGATCCTGCCATGATCAAGGAGATCCAAGAGGCTGTCACCATCCCCGTCATGGCCAAGGCCCGTATCGGTCACTTTGTCGAGTGTCAGATTCTTGAGGCTCTTGGTGTGGATTACATTGACGAGTCCGAGGTTCTGACTCCCGCTGACCACGAGAGTCATGTCGAGAAGAGCCCTTTCAGCGTCCCGTTCGTGTGCGGTTGCAAAAACCTCGGTGAAGCACTCCGCCGAATTGCTGAGGGTGCTGCTATGATCCGAACAAAGGGCGAGGCAGGCACCGGAGATGTCATCGAGGCAGTTCGCCACATGAAGACCGTCAACCGCGACATCGCCCAAGCTAAGGCAGCCCTCGCAGAAGGTGGCATCGTGCGCATCCGCGAGTTGGCCCGCAAGCTCGAAGTTGACGCCGAGCTCCTCCGTCAAACTGCCGAACTGGGCCGTCTACCCGTAGTCAACTTCGCCGCCGGTGGAGTCGCCACTCCCGCCGACGCCGCTCTCATGATGCAGCTCGGCTGCGACGGCGTGTTTGTCGGCAGTGGAATCTTCAAGTCTGGAGATCCTGCGAAGCGCGCCAAGGCTATTGTGCGAGCGACGACACACTACAAGGACCCCAAGGTTCTTGCCGAGTGTAGCACAGGGCTGGGTGAGGCCATGGTGGGAATTAACTGCGATAGCATGAAGCCTGAGGAGAAGTACTCTGGACGAGGATGGTAAGGGTTTGTTTTGGCGTTTATTCAACATCAAGGAAAAGGAAAGGAAAAGGAAAATAAAGGATACAACATCTCGGGGGTATACATGAGTATTAGCGGGTGTATTAACACCATAATGAGAACAATTTCACGATGATCTTTTGTGTTGTGGCAACCTGTCAGTGTAATAACAAACATGATATTGTGATAGCAACAACTTCTTGACAGGTGACGGTCTATGTACATGAATTGTCTAATATCGACTCAGGTAGCATGTCGCAAATCCTGCCATATCATCTGGATAAATAACCAGTCACATCCTTCCAAATATAAACACCCGCCATATATAGAGTGTAAAAATCACACTCCTCCAAAGTTAAATACGGGGTCGCTTCTGCTTTCCTCCACCCTGTTCGCTCATAGCTCTCTTTTGCCCATTTCCTACTTTAATGAGATTTCGCTTGCGATCATTGCCCGCTTTATTCTGATCTTTGCGCTATGAACCGTCAGTATTGCCACCATGTACCGTAGGCATACTTACACGAGACTCCGCGTAAGGACAGTTTGTGATTCGTGAGATCCAAGGTGCCCGAAGGGCAGAGTGAATCAAGACTTTGTTGTGCTGGAGTTGTCAGTAGAATACTGGAGTATCAGGAAAGGGACAACTCACTCGAAAGGCAGTCAGAATGCGGCTCTAGCGCTGTCCGAAACTGTCAAACTCCTCCCACTGCGATTCCTGGCCGCTCCATAGAGGAACAAAGTTCTTTCCCTCCTGGGCACGTATAGCTTCGTTCAGAATCTTTGCGCAGAGAAGTTCAATCTCAATATCTGAAAGCTGTTGGTGAATGACGTTCTTCCATTGGTCATCAATAGGAGGCATTCTCTCCGGTGGTGGCGCAAGTTGCTTCTCGGTAAGCTTCGATATATCTTCGGATAGACCTTTGGCCTTCCGATCCGCTATAAATTCATCTGTCCATTTCTTTGCCATTGGAGGGCCCATCTTGGCACGCCATTCGCGGGGAGAGGACCAGTCGCATATGGCCTCGAACATTTCACGAATGCGAACGCAGTCATCTTGAGGTGACTGTGGAAACGTTGGGTCAGTGGCTATGCACGTCTTTATCGCGGTATCTGGAGGGTTGGAGATGGAGAGGAGAATAGCCTCAATGCGCTGGGCGCCCTGACGAAAGGGGATGTAGCCTTGGTATTGACGAGTGAACTGCTCTAGTTTGGGGACGAGCCAGGCTTGGTCCTTGTTTTGGGATGTAGGATGTGCGAAACGGTATTTCTTGGGGGGTTGTTCGGTGGGAGAACCTGAGACTGAACGGTTCAAAACAGTCGGGCGGTTCGAAGGAATTGGACGGCTGACGGGGGCTGCGAAGTTGAACCCAGGGTGAGATTGATTTGACTGGGGCGGGATGATGGCTTGCATGAAAGGGTTCTGTCGTGGAGACAAGAGCCCTTGAATGTAAGGGACTGGGAAGAATGATTGCTGAGGAAAGGGTTGGTGAAATTCTCGATGTTGATTCTCAGACTTGAGGTACTGGGCCTGAGCTTGAGCTGGGACTTGATACCTAGGAAGTCTCTGAAGCAGAGACTGACTGCTATCTTGGGTCTGGAGAGATAATTGAGTCTGAGTGTGGTCGTGGATAGGAAGCTGGTGTCCGGCCTGAATCTGAGGCTGATGCTGATGGTAGTTCTGTGGTTGACTCTGAACACGCTGAGTGCGCTGAGGAGTCTGGCCATCTTTCTGATACTCCTTCAAGACCCGCTCAGCACTATCAACCCTCGAAGACTGAGTAGCAGGCGTAAGAGTGGTAGAAGAAGACCCTCGCTCTTCCATATTACCAGACTCGCTCAAGGTCACCGTAGGTGAAAAGTCGCTCTCCTCGAGAAATTCCGAAGGAGTACCAAGGTGATCAAGATGCTCCTCCGGATTGATAAAATTGTCGAGGAGATCCATATTCGTCAAATCAAATTCGGAAGTGCTCTCGTGAAAGCTCTCGTCGATCCACTGGTCAAAATTCGGGCGGTTAGCGAGGGAAAGGAGGTGGTCAAAGCCGATTTCTTCAGTCATGATGGGCGATTTTTCAGAACGTCTGATACTGGGGAAAGGAGAAAAGTTGACCGGAGGAATGGGATAGGGATTTATACTCTCTGGCGGACTTACCAGCTCTTTCACTCAAAAAATCGTCTTGAGGAAGTGAAATTGAGATTCTTGCCTGGATACCCTTTGATGAACTTGCGTCTCTAGGTAGAGATAGGCATAAACAAAACAGCTTGGTTGAGAGACCAATCGGAGGTGTAAAGACAAAGTGTTAACCGTCCTTTTGGGAGGGTGACTTATCAAGAAATCATCCTGGAATGTTTCTTTTGGTTGTGATGATTGCCGAAAGTTCAGACGTAGGCCTTTGATGTTGATGGCGATAACGATCAGAAGATCATTGTTCTCTTATACAGCTGTGCTTTTAGCATGAATAAAGAACAGAGATACTGTTGTATTGTTGAAAGAAGCGTATTCCAGGCAGGTATTGGGACTGACATATTCTTGTAAGCAAGCATTTGCTATTGATTGTATTGACAAAAGCTGCCTGCAAGCATTGTTCGATTCTATTGTTGGTGAGGGGTAATTTATTGTTGGGTGGAAACGCTGCCAGCAGAAAAGAGATTGCAGCTGCCAAAGACCTGCCATGGGGATTCAATCAATAGGTAAGTATGAATCCCTCTTCAGCCTTGCTGTGAGTTCTACTCATCAAAGAAGACACTCAGGCAAGACACAGACCATGTTTGTAAGACTTCATAGTTACCTAGCCAATCGGCTCAGTTACCTGTTTCCAGCAGCCTGGTTTGAATGTTGTTTTTTTAAGCTGGACGGGGGAAGCGGCTCGGTAGATGAGCGGGATGCTGCATGACAGGTGGATTGACAATCACCACCTACATGCAAGGTACAATATAGGTGCATTGCCTTCTAGTCACTAGTTGGATTTAGGTGAAGCTACTATATCAGTAAGACTTGGCCACCTATTGTTGCTCATGGAAGCTAGACTCATATATTTGCATCCTCGATAGTGTTGATGTTGGTGTTGGATACCGGGGTGAGGAGGAATTCTCCCAGAGTTGGTTTAGATCAGCTATGATCATTCGCAGTCTGTGTTGTAATATGGGTTGTAGTGATGATTGTCTACATTAAGGTACCTGGGGAGTCCTTGGGAGGATCAATTTCTTCATCTCTCACTGGGAGGCAACAGGCAACCGCGAGTTACTATTCCCCATTGGGGCCAGTGATAGTTGTGAAAGGGATAGGAGCAAGAGGTATAACTTGGTGAAAGAATAAAAAGAGAAAAAAGATTGGATTAAGAGACCAGTCGATACGACGCAAAGAGGATGTCATCCTGTTACCTGCATTAGTGGGCGAGAAATCTTTTGGATGTACTCCAGGTTTGTCTGCAAGGCACAATATTCTCAGAGGCAGAAACCAAACAGTATTTGTACCACATCAATCCCTAGTCGGTTCAGCAGATGTCGGCTTCAGGGCATCAAAAGAATTGGCACCGTCTTCCTTACGCATACAGTGTTTAAAGGTCTATAATCATTGTCTGCTAACTAAGATTTGCTACATCCCGTATCAAATACCACCACACCCTGAGTATGACTATACATAAAGCACCAAATGTAGGAGATAACAGTATAAAGTTCGCATCAAGCTTTCCTCCAGAGCAATCTAGGTATCATAAAGTCGAAAATAAAGCCCTAACTCCATGCTCGTAACATCAATAGCTCGCCACCATCACCCCACAACAACCATCTCATCCACCATCTTCATAAACCTCTCCCTATACTCCGCCGGATCCGCAGTAATACTCATAGGCCCCTTGTGAGCAACCTTGTTAAACAGCTTGACAACCTTCGTCATAGCCCTCGCATGAAACGTATGCTTCGCCCAGAAAAAGTCCAGCACAACGCACCGGTACGTCCACTTTCCTTCCACATCATCTACACCACTTCGCCAGTTTCCTGCGTCGGATTCAACAACTGCTGGCGTGCTACCTTTGGGATAGCGCACGAGGAAGAGCGAGTAGTCGACTGCGTTATGCGCGGCGAGGAGGGCGCTGTCGGCGAAAAGGAGGGAGATGAGTTCTTCTTTGGCTTGCCGGGTTACGCGGACTTTGTCGGGGAATTCATCTACCAAACGCTCGATTACACTATCCGGTGCGAGAGCGCCGTCTGCGATGTCTCGTTCAGGGAAGAAGTAATCGTTTGGCTTAAGATCGTACGTCTCCCACGTCTTGCCCTCTTCACCATTTGGCTTTCCGTAGAGTAAATTCTCCATGACAATATGATGCGTAGGCGCGGCACCCAACATGCCTCCCAGACTCTTATGCGGCGCATACACAAGATCCATAATCCTGACGAGCAAGCTATGCGGCTGATGCTTCATGTGTCCCACATACGGATCCAGCAACTCCTTGACGAAGAAATCATGTTCAAAGCGTCTCGGTAGTGATTTAATGAGAAACTTCTCATTCGCGGTAGTGAAAAAGGTAGAACCGCTATACCCCAAATCTCCAACTGGCACGAGCGATTCTTTGGTGTCGGTCTCGAAGGATTGCGCATATTCGTCCTCGTCGATCTGCCATACTTCTTTGCGCAGCGCGAGAAAGTCAAGTGAGCGGTACCGGGAGAGAAGAAGTTTGAAGAGACGGAAGAAGGCGATTAAGGTTTTGATAAGACCTTTCTTTGAGGAGCCGTGGCGGCGGCATATGGCTTTTGCTATTGAGACTGAGATGCGAGAGGAGCGGATCTTCATTTTGGAAATGTTGATCAGCGCTAGTTCTTAGAATGAACCTAAAAGTCGACGTGGTAAGAGGAAGAATTTGTGATGATGAAATTTGTTGGTGGAATGAAAAGAAAGGTTGAGAAGGTGTTTGGAAACTGTTCTGACGTCACTGTCAACAAATCGAGAGGATCGAGATTTGATACCAAGACCGTGCAACAAGCATCACATGAAGAGATGATACTACCAATTTTTTAGGTGATGATAAATTATTGTGAAAGTTCTTGTATTTCTCATCTCATCCCGGTCATTACCGTTCCGTATCTCTATAAATATTCTGTATGTCTAGTATAGATGTAAAATAAAATCCCAACACGCTCGCTTTGCGCCATAACAAAAAGAAATAGATCCAACAAGTCTTTTGTGTATCCGCTCTGATGTTTCTTGTTCAGAGCAGTTAAAACATGGGAAATTAAAAAGAAAGATGCGATTAGAAGCTGAACAGTCCACTTCGTCTCTTACCCAGCGGGTAAACAATGAGTGCACTCAAGAACAGACCAACACTGATTCCAATGGCGACTTGAATAACCTTGAACAACACATTGAACGCTGTTCCTTCAAGATTACCCATAGTGTTAATATCAGTCGCGACCTTTGTGCCGTTCTTGGTAATCTCGTCAGCCATGGTGATACTAGCGAGTAGTGAACCACCCGCTGCAAGACCAGAGGGAACTTGGACAAAGATGGCGGGGAGCATAGCTGCTGCTGCAAGACTGTATCCAACCTTGCGAGGCTTCTTCTCGGGATCTTGGCCCTTTTCTGGTGTAGTAGGTCGTGACTCGGGGTCTGTGAGGGTTGGGAGGGACCATGATGAGTCTGAGTCGAACTTCTTCTTGGTGTAGCGTGGTCGCATACGGAGTTTCCACCAGTCGACAAAGTCAAGCCAGCCATTCTCGACATGACGGCCCATACGAGAGTACAAGTTTGCCAGAATACCGATTGTCAGGGCACCCAGCATGTTTGAGATTTGACCGTTGCCACCAAAGTACTCGGCGCAGTAACTGTTTACTGACCAACCAGCAAGAGCCATTCCTACCATAACGGGAGATTGTTTCCATTTGGCTTGGTTGATGATGCAGAGGCACAAAGTGAAGCCTGGCACGAAGAGAAAGTACCAGCCTCGTTCCAGGGGTCTATCGCAGGTAGATCGACTGGAAGCATTGCTGTCAATCATGCCGTAAAGGGATGCACCGATAGTAATACCGTATCCGAGGAACAGCGTGTAGATAAGAGCATGAACCATACGGACACTGCCAGCCACAATGTTATGACTTTGGAGTTCTAATGAACTGCAAAGAACCATGTAACCAGGCAGAATCAGGGCGATACTACTCTGCGCCAGAGCACTGAAACAGAACAGTTTGCCATCTTGGATAGAACCGAAGGCGCGAGCAATGAATGATGTGATAACTGCGGCGGAAACTTCGAAGACGTGGGCGTATAGCTCGTTACTAGGAGCCAAGACGAGTTGAAGAATGCCGACGATTGAACCGAGGAGGAAAGCAATAGGAAGATCAATGAAACGTCCCTGGAAAGCGAAAGGTGCGACACAAGCTGATGCCACACCATACAAGAATACCCTAACCCAGACATTGTATTTTGGTTTTCGCTCGTTGACTTCGTCAAGGCGTTGTGTAGCTTCCTCAACTCCAATCTTGTCATGGACGACCTCTTTATAAATGTTGTGCACATCGCGGAGACGACCAAGATCGATACCCTGCGGTACACGAACGAGCTTGACTTCAGTTGTATGCGTAGTGCTATCATCAAAACTGATAATCATACATCCAGGTAGATACAAGAACTGTGCTTCAATCTCGAGGACTCGCGATGACATTGTCATGTATTCTTCCAATCGATGCGTAGGAGCACCGTACATCATCAGCGCACGGCATAGCTTAAGGAGATACCTGTGACGCTGAATAATGCCAGCGATGTGGATGGTAATTCGTGCCTTGTCTCGCTTCTTGGGTGGTGCAGGAGGCTGCTTGATGTTCTCCGCCCATTTGCCAGAAATATTCGCTGATGCAGGCGCAGCGAACATGGAAGAGGATTTCATTAGCTCAGTAAGAGCAAGGGATGAACTTGAGTGGCGGGATTTGTGGTAGTTGAACAATCCACTAGAAGGTCGAGAGCGAGGCGGTGTTCGAAGAGGCGTGCCGTTGGAAGAACCAGGTCGTGATATCGGAGGTGAAGGACGAGGTGACATGAGCGGTGTTCCTGTATCTTTCGGTGTGTTGACACCACTACCAGGAGCATTTCTATCATCGTGATAAAGCTTTAGTAAAGAACCAAGAATACCGCCTCGGTACTGATCCGGCCGGGGGACGTAGTCGTGAGCATAAGCTTGTTGAAGCACTGGCGTAGCAGTTCCAGAAGCGTGGCCTCCTTCGTTGGGATGTTTGGTGTATAAATCCTTCTTCCCCTTACGCGTGTGCGATCTAACGAGGTTCTCAGCTGCGGCGTGGTGTTGGAAGCGATCGTCGTCTTCAAATCTCGGTACACGCTGGCGAAGACCGAAGTAACCCGCATCTTCGACAGTTGTTGATTTAGGGGGTGGTGTAACTTTTGGTTCATCATAGTCTTCGATCAAAGGTTTGAAGGACGGTATTTCGTCCCTATCGATCGATCCTCTTCGTGAGCCTGGCGCAGAGTAACTGCCTACTGAGACGGCGAGTCGATCAGCTCTTTGTCGAGCATCAGCCATGGACCTATACTGTCTCTCCGTAGTCCTCGACTCGGCCTGATCGGCCCTTTCTCGCTCACTGGGATCGTCATAACTGGTGTTTCTGCGCAGTGCTGGTCTGGGTCGTTTAGGTCCAACAAGTTCCGGTGTATCAGGGGCCAGATTTTGGGGTCTCTCCTGACGTTTCTTATCCTGCTCTGCAGACAAGATCTTGGTGAGGGCGAGACTTAATTCGTAAGCATCTGGTGCGTTGGGCGGTAGTTCTCCAGGGGCAAGTTTAGGTGAAGCGGCAGGTGAGAAGATGCCTTCGTCAGGACCTTGACGTTGACGAGCTGATTCGCTGCTTTCACCTGAATTTTCTTTGCTGGCGTGAAATCCGACTTTTTTCTTTTCTCTTCGAGCAGGAGTATGACTTTGGCTGGTCTGACCACCACTTCCACTCCCACTCCCACTATCGTTATGATCCGACATATTGAAAGTCAAGGGGCGTATATAAAAATATTGGGTCCGTAAAGATCAAGTCAAGAGGACGGCCTCTCTTTTAAGGATGGAGCCCTGAAGGCTCAAGGATGAGTAGAAGGAAAGGATGTTCATCATGGGCAGCCAGGGAGGGTGAGACGATTTTACTATGTACTCGCTGCGTCGTTTCTAAACTCGCTCCAGGGCGCAAAACAAGAAAAATGGAAAAAACGAAAACTGGGTCTCTATTTCTTAGAGATCGTAGTGTTGTGGCTACGGATACTTAGGAGGCGGCAAACTTGCGTGATAAGGGACTGTGGGTCGCCGAGAGCAAGCCCGAGACGAGTCGACTGGGTTCTTTGTATGGGAGAAGTATAATAATCTTGGTAGCCAGTTAGTTGATGATTGCATGATGATGGTGTGCTACTTTGTTTTTGTGTCTACTTTTAACTCGGCGTCATCGGGGAGTTGAGTTGTTGGACTGGCGATGTCCTTTTGGTGTTTTGTGTCATACACTAACCACAGCACAGCACATTGCCTCATCATCTCACAGAGGAAATGTACGAGAACCTTCCAATATTCAATTTGTGTCACCGCTCGGCCAAGAATTGAATTTCTTGTGTAGACCAGTCCTCGCTCAACGTGAAAACCAATTGGCTCGGATAAAAAGAAGAACGAGTTCTTCGTTATCATCTAATGCTCGGGTTACTCCATCGGGTGTAGGGTGTGAGAAAAAAAGAAACAAAGATAGAGCTCGACTCAGTGGACCGGGCTACCGGTATTCTAGAGGCTTTACGGGCTTCCAACACCGCCACGTGCGGGTCATGGTGCTCAACAACAGGGGATCTGAGCTCTAAAGTGCCCTGTGCTTAGGTACTTTATGCAGCTGCCAGCCCTGCAGCGATCGGAAGGTTCCTTTCTCGGGGCCCGGGTAGTAATTTGCCTAGTTCCCATAGTTTGAGCACGAACTGGAATGCTAAACAAGTCAATTGAGGCTCATTTATTTAGTAACCTCTTTAGTGTTGTAAATCAATTATCGTCGATTGTTTTAGGTCACACCATCTTGACAACACATCCACGTTGTTACCTGCAGGGCTGGCAGTTGATCGACGGTCTTGGTTTCTGAATCTGTGAGATAGAGTATGCGAGTTGACGTGCATTCGCAGATACCAAGACGAACGGTAGTAATTGTCTCTTTACGGCGGCTAAAAAGGTACAGAATGATCTGAGATTTAATGCATATCGTATTGTACGCGTAATTAACGGTGAGTCTTGAACTCTAACCATGACATTCACAACACCATTCACCTGCATGCATGTTATCTCTTCCCTCGGACCCATTGTTTCCATTCTTGACAATCACATGTTAGAGTTTAGAAATCCAATCCAATCCTTGGGCTCCAATTCATAAACAAGGATAAGGGATGTAAGAGTCACTGAGTGGAGATTCTCCCGATATTGCCGGACTGGCCGGAGCGGACCTAGCTGATCATAGCGTCGATAAAGCTTGAACTAGAAACCTCTAGACGAGCTGTATCTGTGCGTGCAACTGTCCATGTCACTGGTTGATATTGATATTCAAGATAGTGCAGAAATGGTTGATTCGTCACGAACAAACAAAGTTTGAGATTAAGTATATTTTTAAACCACTATCTAGACGCTGATTGAGTCATTTCAAATCCCATCTCTCCTTCACATTAAACACCAGAACCCTTCCTTCACGGACCGGCCTATCATGGAAATTCCGGTTTGTGTTCTTCTCCCCTAGTTGACCGAAGCCTCACCAAGGTTCTGGATAATTCGGCCACCGTCGAAGAGACCACCACCGTTGGCTCGAGCACGGCAGAGAGTGTTTCCACGCTCCTGGACGTTGTTGTCGCACTCGAGGTTGGACTGCTCGATGCAGCTAAGTCGGCTGTCACCTGTGATATTATTAGCAACTGTACCTGCATGGACTAGATAAGGAACACTTACAGGCGTTTCCACCGGGAACACAGCGTCCAGCTTGACCGTTGGAGGCAGTGCAAGCATCCTGCTTCAAGCTGGTGTTGGCAACACAGCATTGGCCTTGAGGAACAGGACGGTTCTGGTTCTGGCGACGAACGTGGACTGCATCGCGGGGAGCGTTGCGAACTCCTTCAACGTCGACGATGCCGGCGGAAGCAACGGCAACGAAGCCGAGAATGATGGTGGCGAGAGAGAACTGCATTTTGAAGAGGAAAGAGTTGGTTGTTTGTTGGTGTTTAATTAAGTTGAGGTTGAAGTAATGGGATTGTGAAATGGACCAGCCGACCAGCGGAAGAGAAGTGAAGATAGTAGTTGATTGAAGAGGTGAGTAGAACTGAAGAGACAAGAACGAAATGGAGCGGTTCGTCAAGACATCTTATAGTTTTTTGTGTCTGTGATGACTCCGTAAAACACCCAGCAAGCCCCTCGCCAAGGCATCACGTCTCAAGACTGTGGTGTTGAGAATTGACTATAGCAACTGGTCTGTATAGCTTCTAGGCGCTCAACGAGAATAGCCTATATCTTGGCCTGTCTCGAAACGGCAATGCATTAGGATTGGATGACACGAAGAATGCCTGGTCTTCAGGTCTATAGCAGTAAAACAACCTGGAAGTTCGGAAAACCCGACCAAGAAGAGAATAGTTGCTGAGTCTGGTGAAGGAAACATAGAAACGTAGCTGCCTCCTTGAGGCCGGATCTTGAACTATCCGTCCGAACTTGAGACGTGGGGCTGAGGAGACAGATTTAGTGGAGTCATTATGTCTGTGCAAAGCTGCAGCATCTGTGCGAATATTTCTGTCATCTCGTCTTGGGGTTTCATGTTTTCTTACGTGCTGAGTGTTAAGATATAGGCTTGGTCAAACAATTAACTGGGGTTATAGCCGAGGCTGCAACTCTGCGGTTATAGTGAAGATGCTATTGATGGACAAGATAATTTTACCCTACAGTAAATTGTGAAGTTCTTTTTTGTTGAATATAGCAGCAGTATTAGAGGTAGAGAGGTGATGAGATTTAGGTGTAGACATTGATCATATTCATATCTTGCTTATTGAGTTTTATACTAGTTCTTCTGGTATTAGCCAAATCCTCACATCAATGGATGTCAATAATCTTCTTCATCTCATTTATAAACAATAACAATGTCGAGTATCATATCATATCAACAGACCCAAGGCCATACTCAACAATCGCGGATATACAATCTTGGTTAGCGCAAACCAACACCTCAACTCCACCAAGTAGTAAAGTCTCGACTCTTCTATTTTACTGGGTCCTGTTCCCTTTCCCCTGCTTCACCCTAAACACCATCCAAACATTACAAGGTGAATCAATGCATTCACCGAAATAAACGCCCAAGCGCCCTCGAAGCGAAATAGGTTAGGCTCGTCAAGTTACACTCAACGCTCGCTGGGCATCAGTAATTTCCCATCTCTTCAACAATTACAATGGCTTCTCAGAACCAGGGCCGCATCGTGCCTATGCGCGTCATTGTCTGTGGCGTTCATCGCACAGGCACATTGAGTATGCTCCTCATCTCGTACCTTGCAGTACATACCCGCGTGAAACATCTCTGATACTACCCAGGTATTCGAAACGCCCTCTGGCAACTCGGTTTCCACGACTGCTACCACATGCAGTCCCTCATCAAGGACCCATCCCGCGCCCCAGAATGGATCCGTGCTTTCGAAGCAAAATACGCCAACCAGGGATCTTTCTCTCGCGACGACTGGGACCGTCTTCTCGGCGATTGCCAAGCTGTCTGTGATGTCCCCGCTGCCTTTTTCGGCGCTGAATTAGCGGAGCTGTATCCTGATGCTAAAGTTGTCATTCTTAACCGTGATCCTGAGAAATGGTATGAGAGTGTGCTGAATAGCATTTATTTACTTACCTCGCCCAAGGATGTTTGGGGCAAGTTGAGTATGATTTATTGCTTTTTGCTGGATTCGAATATTCAGTACATGGCCAAGTATAGCAAATCTATGAAGTCGCTCGTGCAAAAGTATGATCACGGGAATGAGAAGGAGAAGGCGCTGGAGTGGTACAAGGCACAGTATGACGAATTTCGCGAGCGTATTCCCGAAGAACGTCGTTTTGAGTATACTATTACCGATGGATGGGAGCCCCTGTGCAAATATTTGGAAGTTCCTGTGCCAAAGGTTGAGGATCCAGAGACTGGTAAGATGGTTGTCGCGCCGTTCCCGCATCTCAACGATGGAGAAACGTTTCGTCAGAATAGCAAGGTCATGAAGAGGAAGAGCAAGGAGAGGGCGAATCAGAATTTGCTTGCTGGTGTGGGAAGATTGGCGTTGATGGGTGTTGTCGGATACGCTGGATATCTTACGTGGAAGACCCGACTTGTTGGACGAGTCTAACAGGTCGCCAGGACTCATCATCATCATTATCTAGATAATCTATCTTCTTGTTTTGACTGCAGGTTTTAAATGAATCTCTCTCGATGTTGTAATTAGTTACCAGTAAAGTCAAATCTCAATAAGTCAGGTATATAAGTTACTAAACTCTAATAACAATAAACACATAATTTATAACAGCTGCTAAATCGTATGCAAGGTACATTCTCCCTCTGTGACCTTTAACCTTTGATACAACATGCCTCCTCGTTGATTAACCAGTTAGTTTAACATTCGACCATCTGGCGTGGCATATACCATTTAATCATCATCATCATGATAATAGTCTATATCATCATAGTCAATACCGGCCGCGAGAGCCCGTTCGATAACATCATCCATGTTTCGATTATAGCTTCTGATATTGCGATACATATCGTAAAGCTGATTAAATTCCGCTTGAGCCGCCTCACGACTCGCCGTTGAAGTACGATTCGGCCCTGGAGCCATTTCGACCATGCTGTCAAGGTCAAGGGCAGACAAGCTCTCCAAGACATCAAGGTCTTGAACCTCCTCTGGATCAACCTCTTGCTGACTAGCCCTCGTGATCCAGCTTCCCAGGTCGCTGTCCAAGAAATTGTTGACGACTTCCGTAGCGATGTCAGTGAAGGTATCGTTGCCGACACCACGTACACGAACGTCGGTGTCACCGTGGCCGGCGGCTGTGGAAAAGATGTAGCCTACAACCAGGGGTAGCTGGTCTTCATTGGGGACGGCGTTCAGAAATTCGGGGCCGATCACTTGATACAGGGCGTTCTTGAGAGAGCGTGGTAGAGCTGTGTGGTGAACATGAGGCCGCCGCTGTAAGCTGCAACTTCGACACCCCTATAGTGAAGGTGAGATCGGTAGTGGTGAAAGAGAAGGCCGCAGAAGGTAGGGTGGCGACGAAGGAATGTGAATTCAAGGCCGAGCTCATGGATCTTTAACCTGCCATTTTCCATCAAGGTCATTCGTGCTGTGTATGTAGGGTCTCTATTCCATCGTGTGACAACCTCGAGAACCTCTTTTCGCTCAGGTGTAGCTGGAAGGTTAAGGAGAGCCTTTTGAATCTTGAGGCTTTCTTGTTTGAGCTCCCCGTAAGCTTGGCCACAGCGGAATCCGAGGCCCTGCAGAATGTCCAACCATACGTTCAAAACCCATAGGAGCCAGACGCGAGGCCTCTTGTCAGGGTCACCAAATAGCTCCCTTATGCCACGGATGAGTTCATCCTCAACATTGCCCTGAACTGCCTTGGTGCCGAGGAATTGAAGGTCGGGCAGGAGAGTCATCATAGCTGCGCGGTCTTGCGTCCACTTCTCGCTATTCGTCCTGCAACTAACAGCGAGTTTCTCGTCGTACCGGCCGAACTTGCCCTTGTAAGTATTGATAGCGTCAATAGCCTTCGAATCTTTTATGTAGCTCTTCAGACAGGACATGGTGTTGATATGCATGGTTTTTGCAACCTGGTACGCCTCGACGCTGAATAAGTCGGACTTTTGGCCTGCAGCCGTGTCGACACCATGGGTCTCACAGGCAGACTGGAACAAACTGTCAAGAAGTACAGCTGAACCGTCAAACTTATCGAGCAAGTCCGCGGCTTCGTTCTCCAAGCTCTGCGCTATCTCAAACGCCGTATTGGTCGCCACACCCACGGCAGCAAGATCAAACTTTCCAGCGGCGTACTGCTTCCAAAGCTCGCTAATTTCATCCTTCAAGTTCTCAAGATCATCCAGAAGAGTGAGTAGCGCAAACTTGGCATCCTCCAAGGTAGGTTCCTGCTCAACAGTGTATTGAACTGAGGGCTCAGGGGTAATGTCTGGGGCGTTGAGGAAGGCTTCAGACGGGGTGTAGACGTTGAGGCAGTCAAACGTGCTGCTCAAAGGTTTACTGGTCTTTTCCTTCTTAACAGTATCTTCAGGGTGAAAGAGGCCTGCTTCCATAATGGGTTTGAGAGTGTCACGGACCTTTTCAAGGACCTTGACAAAGTAAGCATGTGTCGCATCAGAGCGATAATCACGTCCAACCTGCTTCGAGAAGCATCTTCTGACCCGAATTCCTCTCTCCAAAGCAATAGCAGTTCTATGTGGAACTTCAATAGAATTGGTATCGGCAACAAACTTGGCCATATCCTCAAAGTCCTTAACCTTGATGATGTACTTGCCCTCGCTAGACTGTGCCAGTTTGCCCGCCTGCTTGAGCGCCTTAGCATGACCAGGACCTTTACCCTTTCCATTCCCCTTCGTTTTCTTCTTCTTTTGTTTGAGATTTTCTCCAGCCTCGGCCTTTTTTGCAGCGACGTTTTGTTCATCAAAGCCATTGGCCTTGTCGGTAGTGGCTAGCCATGTTGCTACGGAGTCTGTGTCTGCTTTGCATTGCTAGTAAATACTCATATACGTTGGAGACAGCATGATGAATTGATTCTTGGTTCATATTGATATAGTACTTTTTTTATGTATTGGATAGATGGTCGGTCTGGTGGTATTGCTGTGTTTATCTTCAAGGGCTGTTGTTTGATACTGTATTGCTTTTCAGCGGATTTAGGAATTTCCGCTGAAGCCATGGCGACGGTCTGCGGGCGTCAGGGTGCCAGGCAGCTGCACAGTAAGCCGTTCCCATAACTACAACATCTCTAGACTCTGGTACCTTTGGAAGGGGCTGTTGAACTCTACAGAGACAAAACCATCATCTGCATGTTTGGCAACATCACCACTTTAGGAAAGTTGCGAATGGGGCATGTACTCGCATGTTCTGACTCGGGAATAATGTCTAGGATATAAATAGACGAATCCACAATCAGATCGGATTTATTATGGATATTGCATAACTTTCATAGGAAGGAATAAATGTGTTACCCCCACGCCCTGGACACGTGAGGAAAATGGTCTGCAGTGGCCCGTTGTCAAGGTCTTTACTCTGATCACGACCATCACAGTAGTAACTTTTATGTTTATTATTCCATCAATCATGCCTGCAGTTTACACACTGTATTTCGCTCTAATGCACTTTATTCTTAACTGAGTAATGTATACCGGCTGTAGTAATAAACAAGTGGCTGTACAGCTCCATTACAACACAACCTTCTCCTCACTTTTAACCCCCCACGCTCCATACCCGAGGGACTGTCTCCCCTCCTGTCTCCGTTACACTGCAATTCAAGATCGTCATTGGTTCTGTAGAGCGTGGGGGCTCTTACGGAGCAATGATTTAGATACCTTTTGTTTGGTCAATTGGAGGCTTGGAGGAGGGATCAGTTGACTGTGATCACGAACTTGTACCTGCTTCTGCGAGGATCATCGTTTGTGAATGTAATGGAGGGCATCCATGGAATATGCTCGACATACCTTTTGTCTCAAATGGGTTTCAATGGTGGCGCTGTCAGTTGAATGTTATTGTGTGTAAGATGTGTAACTTGCCGTACAACTCATTCATCACACGATCACGACAAAGTTGACCTCAAAAACCCCCCACTGAGTCTCCATAAACAAATCGTGTCGCAACTCTTGACTCGCGTCTTTTGTGCCCATACAAACATCAGGCGAGGTAACCGGTTCGGTCCGGAGTCTCTCGGCCGGGGGGTGTGTCTTTTGTATGCGGATCCCCGGAAGCATCAATCGGGGACACTTTGTTTCCCCCGCCTTTTTCAACCCTGGGCTGATCCTTGTTTCTTTGCGTCTTGGCTCTTTAGCTGACTGACCCCCACGCTCTTCCTCTAGAGTTGGAATCCCCAACTTTGAGGACCTGGGAAAGAAAGCCTCATGACGAGTGCGCCACTTGCTGCTTTCGGTTGGACATAAAAGAGCAGCTGACGCCGGTCGCTTTGACGATGGATCTAAGTACCATCAGACTATCCTTTCTTGACTAGCATTTGTTCTGCTTTGTTTGTATAAAAGACAGTATACTTCCTCCTGTTATACTTTCTTCTTATTCTCTATGCCTTCGACATTGCTTGAATCTCCCACAATGGGCTCTCCTAAAGCTTCTCAACTACGCCTCGGCGATGGCGTCTATGTTCCCACCCTCGCCTTCTTCACACCGGAAGATGAAGTCGATATCCCAGCTCTTGAGAAACATGTCGTCAAGTTGCTTGAGTCAGGGGTAGCTGGCATTGTCGTTCACGGTTCCAATGGCGAATGTGCCCATCTCTCTCCGTCAGAACGTACGGCTATTATTCGCGTTGCAAGAGATACCATTATTCAAGAATCCAGCGGTATTAGAGTTCCACTCATTGCTGGTTGTGGCGCTCAGAGCACAAGAGAAACGGCAGAGCTGTGCGAAGATGCTGGCAAGGCCGGTGCCACTCACGCTCTCGTGCTACCTCCAAGCTACTACGGTGGCCTTCTTCCCGACGATCTGGTCGTTCAGCATTACTACGCCGTTGCGGACAAGAGTCCTATTCCTCTTCTGGTGTACAACTTTCCTGGTGCCGCAGCTGGTCGCGATCTCTCATCGGATACAATTCTTAGCATCGCCAAGCATCCCAATATCGTGGGTGTCAAGTTGACGTGTGGAAACACGGGCAAGCTTGCTCGTATCGTGGCTGACTGTCCTGAGGGTTTCTTTGTTGGTGGCGGCAGTGCAGACTTCATCCTGCAGGGTCACGCGGTGGGCGCCAATGGAACCATCTCCGGTCTCGCAAACCTCTGTCCACGAGCATGCGTTCGCATCACAGAGCTCGCCGACGAAGGAAACTGGAAGGAAGCACGACAACTGCAAGCCAAGGTAGCTAAGGCTGACTGGACGGCGATCAAGACTGGCTTTGTTGGTGTCAAGGCAGCTTTGGGTCATTTTGCCGGTTACGGAGGCGAGCCTCGCCGACCATGCGTTGCGCCCTCTCAAAAGGATCTGGATAATATTACGCAAGGATTCCAAGAGATAATGGATTTGGAGACAACGCTATAATTGGAGAGCAAAAAGCATGTTTTGACAGGAAAGACAAAACAAAAAGCAGGTTTGCATTGCGGCGGTGAATGATGATGATGATGACGATACCTGATTTCAAGCACGAGATGGTGTTGTGGCGTTGGGCATACACAGCCTACTGTTGAAGTAATTAGCATAATATATATCACATTGACCAAACTGCATTACACTAAAGTTGACACGAGTTACAAGTCTTGCATTGCAGCACAGGATGGCAGTCTGTACATTGAAGTTGTCGTAATTCGAGCCGTATTTTTACCCCATAGAAACTACCTTTCCCCGCAAAGTGGTCATATCCCACGCATGTCGTGTAACGAGGGGATGCCTCGGGAATCGGAGGATTGAATCGTGGGGGAAAGGCGAAAAGAATAAGCATGGAGTGTGTCTCGTGGTCAATACGGATTAACCAATGAGGCATTCAGGCATGTCTGACATTTCCGGATTTGGAGGAGTACTTTTTCGTGGAATATCGGGTATAAGACAAGAATGAGGGGTAAAGTGATGATGAGTATTGCTTTGTGACTGGAGACAGCTGATCATTGCGGATATGAGGTTCATGAGACTCGACTTGAGAGCTGTAGTATACCTACCTACCTACCTCTGTTGTAGCACTGTACCATTCTAAAGATTATACGCATATCCAGGTGTTCCTACTGTTTCAAGAGCCATGTATTGCGCATGACTCAGGTATCACTTTTAATTACGTTTAAACCTGTGGTAAAGTAGCAATTGTTCATTGCTTCCCGTCACTTTGGTATCTCGATAGACATGGTTGAAGTGAGGCCTCTCTTACAGCGTAGGTGCCCCACCATTGGATGGTCTGGACCCCTACCGGAACCAGAATTAATCCGCCTTGAACCCCTCCAAGAAAAAATGATAGTCACCGCCTAAAAGTTCTGCCCCACCCTACGATTTTCTCAAGACGACACCAAAAAAAAAAGTTATCAAAATCAATCAGCCCAAGCCAAATCGACGAAAATGCCCAAAGCGACAAAAGGCAAGAATGCCGCCCCCCGGAAGGGCCCCTACGAGAAGCCCGCCGCAAACAGGGTCTTCAAGTTCAACACAAACATCGGCCAGCATATCTTGAAGAACCCCGGTATCGCAGACACCATCGTCGCAAAGGCTAACCTCAAGCCTACGGATACTGTCCTCGAAATCGGTCCCGGTACTGGTGTGCTTACGACACGAATTCTTGAGCAGGCTAAGGCTGTCAAGGCTGTCGAGTTGGATACTAGGATGGCGGCTGAATTGACGAAACGAGTTCAGGGTACGCCGCAGCAGCAGAAACTCGAGATTATTATGGGCGATTTTGCAAAGTTGTCGCTTCCTGAGGCGCTTCCTCCTATCGATGTTTGCATTAGCAACACGCCTTACCAGATTTCGTCGATTATCATCTCGAAGCTTATCTCGCTACCCAAACCTCCAAGAGTCAGCATTCTCATGGTCCAGCGAGAATTCGGTCTGCGATTGTGCGCCCGCGCTGGCGATTCACTGTACTCTCGTCTTTCCGTCAACACCCAATTCACATCGAAGGTCTCCATGGTCGCCAAGGTCGGCAAGAACAACTTCTCTCCACCTCCCGAGGTCGAGTCCGTCGTCGTGAGGATAGAACCTCGAACAGACGTCCCCGCTGTTGGACTCGAGGAGCTAGACGGTATGCTGCGCATCTGTTTCTCCCGAAAGAACAAGACCCTGCGCGCTAGTTTCCTCGACTCTCATGAGCTTTGCGAGCGAAACTGGGTTACTTGGACGGCTATGCATCCTGACAAGGTCAGCGAGAAGGATCTGGACATGCTTCGCAACAGCATGGACACTGATGCCAAGGCCGCCGACTCTAAGCAGAGCGTGTGCGGTATCCCTGTCAGCAAGGTATCTCTCAAAAACTTGATTCGTCACAAGATTGAGACTGTCCTCGAGGCTACCGAGCTTGCTGAGGCGCGAGCTGTCAAGTGTGACGAAAATGACTTCTTGAAGCTTATCCTGGCTTTCCGCGAGAACAACATTTACTTTACATAAAACCATCGATACCCAAAAAGTTAAAAGTTTATTCCATGATTTCACCTGGGAGTGCTATTCCCGCCGCACCAGACGGCCCAGACCCGACAAGCGCTGCATCCACTCCTTGCAGCACCACCAAGCGTCGGACTTTGTTGAACAAGAATTGGGCTTCGGCATAAAAGCGAGAAAGCGATTTGAGGCCGCCCAATGGATATCCGGACCCCATGCTCGAGACCCTTCGACGGGACGAGCCCGAGTGTGGGGAAGCGTGGGGGTTTGCACCGCAGCAGAGACGGTGAGGAGAAGGTCAAGGAGTCCCCGAGTCAGGCCAGACATAGGTTATGCTTACACGAGAAGTCTGATGATCAAGTTGGGCTCGAATACAGATGTAATAAGATACCCTACAATTCTACTATGCGTGCCCCCCTAAAAGTCTGCCGCGTCAAAGTTACGGATCAAGTCGTAGTAGAACTTGACAATGTCCATGTGTGAATCTATCCTGATTTTTTCGTCCACTGTATGAATGTTTTCTGAACCGCGTTGGCGGCTGGGTGTCCAGCGGTAGATGTTAGGCGAGAGGTCTACACTTCATTAGTAAACACACTGCGGGCATGGTTGCTTGACTTACTCAGATAATGTCTAGTATCAGTGTTTCCAGTCATGATTTCTCCAACAGGCACAACCTTTCCGCCCTCAAAAGCAAAGCTATGCTGGATCGTTCCCGAGAAAATATCCCAGACTGCTCCGCTTGTAGGGGAAACTGGTGTAACGACCGAGTTCTTGATAGCAGTGAGCTTGAGATGACCATCGTAGTCAAATCCCGTGCCGTCTGCAAAAGCATGTGTCTTATCGTCCTCGTATGCGCTAACGCTCAGGTTGTACTTCTGTACGACCGAATTAATACTCTTGAGGAATTGCTTTTGTACTTTCTCGTGGCTGTCCTGCGGTGCAACGCGGTAGTTGACGCCCAGATTGACGATTTCAGGCATGGCGTTGATCTTTTGGCCACCGCGGATGATGTCGACTGCTTGTGTTGTCTGGATAGTGAACTTGGCGTCGGGATCAAGATGAATCAACTCTGTAGTCAATTTCTCGAGATCGCCTTTCTCGAGAAGGTCGTTAAGTTTGGGATGAGCATCGGGTGAGTGACGTGCCAAGCACACGAGGTGGTTATACACAGGGCTGCCCTTCAGAATAGCAGGTTCGTAAGGATTCGCTTCCAGAGAGGACACAATCTCCGCCATGATACCAATTCCAGTGTGAGGATGAGGAATAGAACTATGTCCACCCCTAACACGAAGTTCGGCCCAGATATCGATCGCGCCCTTCTCTTGCACAGACGGAAGAACGTAGAGCGTATCATCAATGAGTTGAATCCCCGAACCACCTTCATCAAGAATAAACGGGATACCGTTATCGCCATACCGCTCTGTCAAGAATTCTCCGATTTTGGCGGCGCCACGAGGACCGGAACATTCTTCGTCGAAACCAAATGCTAGAATCAACGTGCGCTTGGGAGACCACTCGGTCTTGGTGAGTAGCGTTTCGATCGATGACATGATCGCTGTAAGACTATTCTTATCATCTGATGCGCCACGACCCCAGAGCCACTCGCCGTCAAAGTAGGCATCGAAGGGGGGATGAGTCCATGTTGATGCGTCCGGTACTGGAACGACATCTTGATGAGCGGCTAGTAGATAGGGCTTTAGAGAAGAGTCGCTTCCATGAAGAGTATAAACAAGACCGAATTTATTGATCTTCTCCAACTTGGCAGTCTTGTGTCTGCAAACTATTAGTTTCATTCATAAAATTCGTGGGGATGACTTACATGGCAGGATACGTCTTTGCCAAAACGTCATGTAAATCATAAAACGGGGCCCAACGCGGATCTTTATCTACATCGTCCAGATCGTCATAACAAACCGACGGAACACGTACGATCGCCTGATGACGCTTTACTTGAGTGTTGAAAGCATCTTTGGAGTCAAAAAGAGCATTCGCGCTGGGAAGGTTGTCGTTCCGGGGAGTGAGAACTGGGGGAAGATCGCATGTAAAGTCTCTTTGTTGGCCGATTAGCTTTTGTGAAGTAAACGGATTGAATATAAAAGCAGATGTGCTTCCGAGGGTGGCTAGCACCGCGAGAGATGATTTGAGTACCATGTTGAGGATAATGGTAGATAGAGAAGAGTTGGTATCGAGGGAGGATTTATAGAGCGGGGAATAGGGAATAGCACGACATGCCGAAGCCGGCGTGGAGATAAGACCCTGTAAGTCAAGTCAATCCCAATGAGGCAGTTGATTTACTAATATTTGATCTAAAGAACTTTTGAAAGAACTTTTGAAGCAAAAGTTCTTTGAAATTATCGAGTTAATAGCCGATGTGTGACGTTATGAATCTCTTATGTTCATGTAACAGTATCAAGGTCTCAGAATTGGCCTCCGAGCCCAGAAGACGAAATAATTGGGTCGCGTTATGCCATATTCTATGCTACTTTATTTTGGCGCCCTAAGCATTTCTTCCCTTACCCATCTGACACCGCAACTCACGATACTAAGACAAGGAACTCAATTACTGGTCTAGACTAGCATAAGGCAACCGAACTAATCCGTCTATTTTGGCAGCTAATTCTTCTAATATCCCAACAGCTGGCTAGCCTCTATTGCCGGTACAGGAGGCTCAGTAGTCTGGCGTGCAGTATTCTATTCTGCTTTGTCCTTGACTTTGTCGCGAAGAAATAGTTAGACTCCTCGCTGACACATGAACAGAGGCTACTTTAAATCCAAGCAAACTTCTCATGGGTGACTCACATGAGTATGTTGTCTGATGCCTCACCACTGTCAGATATCTTTATGCCAACAAGTGCTTCTCTTACGAAAAAGTTTCTTTGTCTCAAAAGATTTAATCAGATTCAGAATACCTATATCCACATCTAGAGATCTAATGAGAGCTACATGATCTTGCCCAAACGACATCTCTAGAGCACAAGTCTTAGGGAGCAGAAAATCTTCTCTTGGGGATATATATCGTCAAATTTCCACTACAGTGCTCTACAATAACTAGTTCACAATCAGGACCTTCAACGCATAGAATGAACCATAGATGACTTTCAGTCACCTTACACAGGAGTTTAAACATGCATCCTATAAAGCATCTACAGAAACCTAGAGTCCTGGCAACTCTGTGCGTTTTATATGCATAAGTAAGGTTCACCTTCAAACTCTTTTATTCGCGCGATGGCAAGATATCACATTGACTTCAATAAAAAACTCCTCCATTATTAAAAATTTCTCTCATTGTTTTGTGGCAGTGCTGTGATCACTGCACTTTTCAACTATTGTTCCCACCTTTTCTGTTGTTCATGTCTACAACACTTGTTCAGCAATACATTTACGAGCTCCTGTGAACTACCTTTTACTTCTCTCTTGGAGACTCCAACCTTTTCTTTGCAAATCAGTTATTCGTCTGCTCTTGGCTACTACTTCTTGAGATATCTCATCTACTCCTCTACCTCAAAGGTAAATTTGCTATACGAGCTTTTCAGTCTATCATTATTGATTCCGTTGTCCGTAGATTGAAGCTACTGAGACTTGCATCGGTAAACTGGATCATTCCTCGTTACTTCGCGTTGTTCGTCCGTATATCAGGCTGTCATCCCAACATCCTTCTTTCGGTAAATACTATCCATCTCCTACAAAGACACTCTAACCCTTCCAGTCACGATGCCTCGCTTTTGCTCTCTTCCCGTTGAGTTGCAGACGGCAATTTTCAACTTCATTGCTCAAGACCCTACACCTACGACCTCTTCTTCCCCCACTCCCAAATCGTCTCTGGCTCCCTACGCTTGTGTAAACAAGCACTGGAACAACTTCTTCGAGTCAGTAACCTTTAAGACCCTGACGATAACTGGAAGGTCTTCTCGAAGAGAAGATGAATGGGACATCGAATCCCTCGCAGCCATCGTCACCACTCGTCGACGCATCTTTCTCAAGCATCTCTGGTTCAGGGTAATCCTGACACAATATCCCGTTGATATTCTCCGCGCCGATCCTGACCACACCATGCATGTTAACTCGTATTTTCAAAAGTCAGTTGCTGCCCTCTGGGATGTCATTTCTGCCTGGAATGGATCCGGACAGAAGGACATGACGTTGGAACTCAGTGCCACGTCGGAGTGTGTTCGCGACCTCTACTTGAACAAACCTGAATGCTTTGTCGAGAAAGAAATTGGCTTTTATAAGAATTATCTGTCTTCTGGTCGATTAGATCAGTATGATAAAGCAGAGGATCTTCAGGAAAGGTACATTATGATTCATCAAAATCTCGACATGGTATCTGGTGCCCACGCTATCGACCGTGATAGACTCTGGGCCGCTTCTGTCAACAATCTCCTCGGCCTGGAACCTCTCCAGTTACTCAGGTATCGGACCCTGGACGGTTACAAACGACAAGGTACCCTTCTAGGTAGAATGTCAAAGTTACCTACCGTCACAGCTGTATCGAAATTCCTCATCCGCCGCCAGCAGTTTCACGCTATCTGTCCTGAAGCGCTGAACACCATTCTCTCAAGCCTCGAGGGCGTCGAAGACATCCACATTGAACGCTGGCGCTGCGCTACACTTTCCCAGGAGAAGTCCTGGTGCCAAAGGGCACAAAACCCGTTTGCGAGAGAACTCCCGCGATCTACCAAGAGTCTCAATCTCTATGGCGAAACGAGTCCTGTCCTCCATAACTGGGAGAGCAAAGGTGCCAATGTTATATGCTTTGCCAAAGCTCTTCGCCAATACACCAATTTCCTGGAACATCTTTCCATCTCGCATATGGTAGATGCCAAGGAATTTTTCCGCCCTTTCGCCTTAGCCAGCGAGGAAACGCTCAACTTCCTCACAGAGTGGCCTAACCTCAAGACCCTCTCTCTAACATCCGACGTGTTCAAGGTTGGTACAAAGGATGAGATTAACAACCTTCTACGCACTGCAGCGCGTGCAGCGAAAAAGATGCCCAAACTCCAAATGCTCCAGTTGTGGAACGGCGAAGCAGAGATGGCCTGTGTCTTTCGTTACCGAGTCGAGGACACGGTTGGGGAGATCACCTGGTGCGGAACAGCTATCGACACCCTTGATTATGAAGTAGTCAAGGAGTGGCATGCCGTGTCAGTGTGCCTCAATCGGAAGGATACACGAGAATCCGTTGTACGCGTGAAAAAAGAGGATGTTGCCTCCACCGGGCAAGTGCTCGCATATTTGTCTAATAGGGACCAGATCATGCATCCCGTCTCGGCCTACGGAGCAATGGGGAAGGGGGAAAAAAACGACCAAGATGAAGAGAGAAAGAGACAGAGAGGGCGCGAAATTCATTATTGCCACTAGCAATAGTACGTTTGGAGAAGCATTGCATTTCACGATATTGATGGCCAGCATATAAGTATAGAGTAAACGTAATGATAACTGATTTAAGGATTTTCAAGTAAGGGTACCAACGACTCCAGTGCTGTGGTTATACAATAAAAAGACCAACGCCTCGTATGCATGCACCCCGTGTTTACAAATAATCTCCGTAGAGTAATTCCCTTTAAGCAATAACAGACTCAACTCTGGAATCCTCGCCAGAGTGCGACTCGCTGTTCCTGGGCTTCTCCTGGCCGCCGTGGAAGTGAGCGTCGTCTCGCTGCTCTCGGGTGATGTATCCCGGAGGCACCCACTTGTGACTGTTCCAAGGCTTGAGACCCTCTTGGCCGTACATGAGATCGACGTTCTCCAGACTGAGAGCACGAGACTCGAAAAGGAAGAACCAAACGAGAAGGGCAGCCGCCAGGTTGGTTCCGACAAAGACGAAACCGTAGCTGTACGAAATGCCGGCAGTGGCAATCGGGGTAAGGAAAGCAATCATGACTGGAAATATGTTAGTATTAGAAATTAATTGTCAGGGTAGAAAAACTTACAGTTTCCGAGCCAGTTACCAGCAGTAGCAATAGAAGCTTGCTTAGCGCGAGTTCGGAGAGGGAAACTTTCACCGATGACAACCCAAGCCATAGGACCCCAGGTACTGGCGAAAGAAGCGATGAACATGCAAGCGCAGACAATGAGAACGATGCCGACGGCTCGGCTGTCCTCGGGGTTGATAGCCGTGCCAACAGAGGCGAAGACGCAGAGCCACCCAGCTTGCCAGAGAGCACCGATGAATAGGGGCCAGCGACGACCGAATCGCTCAACGAACCAGAGACCCATGAAAGTAGTGGCGACGTTCACAGCACCCAGAATAAGCTGAGTCTGGATAGGGTCTTCTATACCAGCCGACTCAAAAATGGAGGCACCGTAGTAGAAAAAGTAGTTGACACCGGTCCACTGTTGGAGGAAGTGAATGAAGAAACCGAGGAACGTTCGCCAAACAAGCTTGGGGATGCTGCTTCGGGGGTTGAAGCATTCGCCCCAGCTACCTTGGCCGACTTGTCGCTCCTTCTCGAGAATGTCCTTCATTTCCTTGAGGTCATCCTGGACAAGAGGGTGGTCGAGGTTGTGCTTCATACCACGAAGGCGACCCAATGCTATTTGAGCTCCTTCCCAGTCGCCCCGAGAAGCAAGCCATCTAGGAGACTCTGGAACGACAAGGATACCGATGCCGAGAGGGAGAGAGAAAAGGATGCCGAGGCCAATGACAATTCGCCAAGAGGCGCTGCTGGTGTCCATCCTCTTGAAACCGTAACAGGCGATGTTGGAGATGAGAATACCAATGGTAATCATGAGCTGGTAAGAGGCAACGACGGCACCGCGGATTTCTCGAGGAGCACATTCGGACTGGAACATAGGGACACCGACAGACAGGTTACCGACACCCAAACCAGCGATGAATCGACCCATCATCATATGAACCCAAGACTCCATCGCCGTAATCTGAATGACATTACCAATGATGAAGACAGCGACTCCGAATGTCATACTCTTTCGTCGACCCCACCAATCAGCGGTACTATTATTGTTAGTTGATGATATCGAGGAGGATTGTTAAGGGAACATACTAAGCACCAGAGAGAGCACCAATCAAACTTCCAATACTCATGAGACTAACAAGAATAGATTGGATGTAAGGGTTCCACTCCTTGTTGTCCTCAGGACCTTGAGCGAATCGATCCTTAAAGTCTGTGAACAGGAGCATAGAACTAATTTGACCTGTATCGTATCCGAAAAGGAAGCCACCAATGGATGTAATCACACCCAACAGGATGGATTCTATACCACAATCGGCGCCATTGACCTTGATAGACCTGGAGGAGGAAGACAGTCAGTATTGAATAGAAGAGAGAAGAGTGACAGAGTGGGTACATACTTTTGACCCAACATGATGAACGACTGCCTGGCTATTGGCAGAGGTATAATGGAAGGGAAATAAAACTAGAGTGAAGATCTGTTTGTGAAAAGCATCAGGAGGTGGGAGGGAGAGGGTCTTTTATTCTTCAGACCCAATGCAGAAGACAAGACCCGGGGTAGAAAGAACAAGAGAAGAATGAAAGCGGAGTGGTATCAGAGAAAGGATGGGGACTCCATCAGCTGGATGGAGCCTGTAGCGCATCGCGTCTGATTCACGGACGAACAAGCGAGGCAGGATCAGTCGGGGGTCCCGGTGCGCAAGTGCAGGTGCTGGAGCAAGTGCAAGTGCAGGCAGGAGCAGTTTCCATCTCTGGTTGATGATGAATGGGGCATCATTTGGTAAACTTGGCAGTCGTCATGGGGGGGAGATTCGGAACCATCAATGGGCGGCCAAGTTACAAGTTCGGCCGTTGGACCAGGTGTCGATCACATCACTTTGCTGAATTAGTTGGTATTGGCATCGCGGTAACATCGTCAAAATGAGGTCTCAGATCCATGTGGTTGGTTGTTAGTCTCTAACGAGTCTGAGGGATGAAAGGGCCGATGTCAGTGGCGTTTGCTTCATCCTTCTGATCTGGGGTTTCTCCAGTGTCGACTCTGGATGCGTCTCTGCTACAGTAGGTGCTCCTGCCTCGGGGCTGGGCCGGTGCAGGGCGAACGAGACTGCCCAGGCTGGCCTGAGCTGATTGCCCTGGGGGTATAGTTAGGTAGGTAGGTACAGTAGGTACCTACGGTGTTGCGGGTTATCCACGGGAAACGAGTCAAGAAGTTGCAGGGGCCGCATCCGTTACTGACGGGCTGACAATGATTGGATTTCTGGAAGAATGTGGATACAATCATTTTTTTCCCTCTTCCCCCTTGGCACAGACAACAGTAAAGTTTTCTGGGGTACGTACCTGAGCCTTGGTAAAACAACGTTGAATGGTAAAACTTGGCGAACAGAAAATTGGTGGTGTTTAGGATTGACCGATGACGTACTCTCTAACTGTCAAGGAAGGTAAGCTTAAACCCCAGTGTGGCCCAATTTGGCAAGACCTCATATTGACCAATCTCTGGGCCGACGGCATAGTTCTCGGTGCGATATCAGACACAGGCCCACGTCGATCACGGGGTCAAGGATGAAATACGCATGAGAGCAGCATTGCATTCCCCCATCTCCAGACTCTCTCCAGCTTCTCTACAAAGTGACACCGAGAACAAAGACGTTGTCCCAAAAAACCTTGATTCTGAAGCGAAATTCCGGGGAATTCATGCGGAGAAGTTGCAGTTGTCCCCAAGATTTCGAAATGTCTCTTCGCATTGCATTTCCATCGATGTCACTCGAGTTTTCTTGCGTATCATTCATCGCCAAGGCAGAGATATGTGGATCATTGAGAACGATGATGTCTTGGCCCCTGGTAATGTAAACAAGTACCGGCATATTAATTGGAAGTCTCCAACACGCTAACCAGAAAAGCTCTTACAGGGTCATTCAGAACTGTAAAATCGTGTAATTCTTTCCGTTCTCCCGTAACCTCGTCTCGCACAAACTGCTTACCTACAAACCAATATGCATTGATCAAAGCCTACATAAAAAATATACTCCGGACCCGCATTATATTTCGGAAGCTCCTAAAGTTCTCCACCCGGAGCCGTGGAGAGCCGGCCGTTTACTCGGAGCTTCATGCCTGTCGCTGGAGAACGGACGTACGTCCCAACGTCCACCGTCCACAATCTTGAGAAAACGGCCCGTTTGTCGCATGTTAAAATATCTCAATCGAGGTGACGGACCCCCTATTCTGCACTTCCCCGAGCGAATCGATGCCAATGCCCCCATTCCCATCCCCAATCTTTCCCCCACGAGCCACAACTCCAGAGTTTTCCAGAGAATCCGGGACCGTAACATCTGGGGACTCCTCATTCCACTCCGCGTTCCCTCACCCAGAACGGCGGAGATGAAGGACTTGTGAAACGCCAGCTGACCGTGAACGGGCCCTACAGCCCGGCGGTAATTCGGCGCTGCCAGACCGCAGTTGACAAAGAAGAATCGTAAAAGCCAACTCGTCACCCGTATTTTCTTCTTCGACATCCGATTTTCTGAATTACTACGGGGTTCACTTTTTTGGTATTATCTTCCGAGTAGAAATTTTCTCGTTTCAGCCCAATCTCGGTGAGCCGGTGAACAGGAGATGCAGTCGGTCAGCTGGATGTTGTGTCTCAGCCAACGGACTGCGAAAAGGAGAATGACCCAGCTCGCATAATGGGGCTCATTCGATATCCGGATCATGGCATGGCATAATTGCCCCTTTAGTTGTATGCATAGCCTCTGTTGGCCAAGATACATGTGGTGGAGAAGAGTGCAAACTTTGTAATCCAAGGAGGATTCTGACTGAGATGAACTGCAGACTCTGACCCAACAGCTGTTACAACTTTACGACTGAACTATTGATAATTATGCAAACTATTTGCTTACCAGAAGTAAGCTTGATTATGGTTGATGCTTTTTGTCAGCCACTAGAAGAACAAAGTTGAGGCTTACAAGTGTCTCAACAACTCAACGGTATCAGATCATAACCCCTTTCTGTCTAAGATTCTTGGATCTTGGCTTTCACAACATATGATCACAATTACATGCACCTGTTTCTCGCTTTTCTACAAATCGGATTGTACAGTCAATACACGATAAGTAGATAACGGCTACTATCTTTCGATGTCTACTAGGCAACAGGCACACTAGATGGTGCAACACTAATGCACGCCTATTTCCGGACCAGCATTGATAAGAACTCGGAAATCTGAATACGGAAAGCCGGATATCTATCTGAATGAGGTTTGTTCAAAATGCGATCAAGGTTGAAGTCTTGCCACAAACTGAAGCGAGATCAAGCGAGGAATCACGTTGGTCATATGGACAGCATAGCATGTCAAGGACTTACATATTGCGGAGTTTACCGGATGTTGCTACTATTCTTGACCTATCTGTATCCTGGACTGAACCCTTTGACATCCATGTATTATATGCGCAACATGTCGATGGGTGGATAACAAACTGTAAGACAACCGCGGTTGAACGAGAAGATTGCGACGCTAGGATAGACTCTATCGTTGTTCTCAAGAGCATAAGAGATAGTTCCTGAACAATTGGATACCTGATAATATACTTGGTGGATGAGTTAAACAAAAAAAGAACGGAACCCCAGAACTTGAACTAGTGAGCTCCAGATATCACGAAGTAAAACGAGGAGAGAAAAAAGAAAAACATCTCTAGTGCCTGCGGTCTACCTGAGTCCTGAACTTTTCTTTCCCGTTTGCCCGTAGGCACCAGAGACGAAGAATTGATATATATAGAGTACTCCGTACTTTGAGTTCAGATTATAACAATAAAAGTATAAAATTGCTCTCCAGTCCAAGTTGCTAAACCAGGAAACTATCACGCCAAAAGACCACATGATAAGTCATTGTCGATCAGCATAGGGTAGTTAACTGGACCCCTGCAAGACCATCTCCACTCGCCCTGAATATCTCTGGGCCTTCTGGGGTTCATCGTTAAACTCTTGGTCGATCGGTTCGCGATGAACTGGTGGAGGATACTGCATGAGACCCTGAATCGAAAATATGTATCATTAATTGTAAATATTGTATCTGATCTTTAATACCATCACCAAAATACCATTATCAAACTCTGTCATGAAACTACTCGATCTAATCTCGGCACGAACGGACCCCCCCCCCCCCCCCCCCCCCCACCCCCCCCCCCCCCCCCCCCCCCCCCCCAC